>ML109769.1:0-56097 GCA_003697995.1 Taxidea taxus jeffersonii | reverse complement strand
ACTCGGGGAGCCCGGGGAGGCAGCCGGCGTGTGCCCGGCGCGTCCGAGGGCCTCCGCACGTGTGCACACTTTCCGCATTGCTAATCAGGACCTCTAAGGACCCTAGGTAATCTCCAAACCCAAACCCCGCCCCCACCCCCGGCAGGCGGCCCACTCCGGCTCGCACCCGGGCCTGCAGGAATTGCTAATAAGGGCGCCTCCTGCCCGAGGAACGTGCTTAGCAGCCGAATTGGGCCGCAAGGATGGTCTGAAGGCGGCCCTTGCTCCAGGCCTCCCCAGGGAGAAGAGCGAGGTCCGCCTCCGGAACAGCCTGGAAGCTTCGACTTCTAGGGCCGAGGAGAGAAGTCTACCTCACCTGAGCCGAGGCCCAAAAGCGCCCCTTCCTTTGGGGCCTGGCTTTCCCTGGAACTGAAAGGACCACATCTATTGTAAAATTTTTCGAAATTTCACTCAATTGCTTTCGGTTGAATAATTACGGGATCTCAGTTTCAGAATTAAATTCATCACCTACCCGGACGGCGCCCCAGAATGGGCACATGCACAAAAATTAGCTGGGTGAGTCCTCACACAGCCCAGTGGGGTTGCTGCAAATACTTGCCCGGGGAGGGGGGGGGTGCCTGGGGGGCTCAGTGGGTTCCGCTCCCCACTCTTGGTTTGGGGTCAGGTCATGATCCCAGGGTTCTGAAATCCAGACCCCTGTGGGAGGGGAGGGCTTCTGCTCAGCGGGGAGTCTGCTTAAGATTCTCCCCCCCTCTTGCTCTCTAAAATAAATAAATAAATCTTAAAACAAAAAGCCAAACACCTGCCCAGGCAGACAAGGAAAGGGCCTTCCTAAGCTGTGTTGTTGGTATAAAGTCACCCAGACAAGCTCCTGGCAGGACCTGCTCCTTAAACCCCAGGTTTCCATACTAGGGAATAGAAATGACTTCACCCTTGACTTCCTTTTCTCTGCAACCCTTTCTCAGAAGCTGTTTTCATTTCCTTCTTCCCCTCTCCTTTCTCTCCCTCTTCTTTTTGCTCCCTTTGGCCACAGGGTCACTTCTTCCTAGCACAGGAAGTCTGTCGAGGAGGGAGGATTAAAGGGCAATGTGGGGAAGGGAGATGCTATCCATCAGAGCAGGACAAGGGCAGAGCCGGCCTTCTGCTCCTCTTGCCAAGTGAATGTGGTATGAGAACCAGCTGGCTCGGGTCTGGACATGCTTTCCTGTTCTGCAGCTCCCAGAGGTTTTCGTGTCTCTTAACTTCAGTGATGTTTGGTGCCCCTAAAGGCAAGTGGGACACCTGAATCATAAAGCGTCAGATGAGTTGAGTTCAAAGTTTTATTTTCTACTTCTAAAGACCTCCATAAATCAGGGCAAAGGGAGTTGGAATCCCGCCTCCTGCCCGGCGTTCCTCTGAGATTATTAAGGTTGGCTAAGCAATCTGCTCTTGGGAAACCAGGTGTAACGAGACCTGGCTGGAGAGAGCCGGGGGTTGTTTGTGGAACTTTCTTCTCTGCGGCTGGAGCAGTCCTGCCAGTTTGCCACTAGAGCAATGGGGTGTCACCTGCCTTTTGCGGTAAAAGTCCCGGAACGCAAGGCTTCCCGGCTGAGTATCAGGCTGGCCTTGAATGAGGAGGAAAGCCGGCACTGTGGGCCTCGGGTGTGGGAGACCTCTTCACTCCCTCTCCCACACCTCCACCCTTCTCCTCTGCGGTAGCCTGGCTAGCTAATGTTCAAAGAGAAGCCATGCTTCAGAGCTTTGCCACCAATTTGAATGGAGTCCTTAGGATTAATGTGATAGGATATCGTCAGAACGAACATTCTGCACAGATCTAAGTTGATCCTGAAGAAAGCAATTAATTCTTGCTGTTCTGTTTTCCTTATCTTCGTGTGGAATCCTATTTTGTCCCAACTCTCATGTTTTCTTTCGCATTTCCAGCAAAAGAGCTGTTTCTAAGACTCTTACAACAGTTATGGTGTTGGGGATGGTCGGTAATTCCTGTCTTTCCCCTCTGGCCTGCCTGCTTGCACATGTTCTGCCGCTATAGCGACCAACGTGTTTTTGAACCCTGGTTGCAGAGATGCCATTTGGTATAATTTTCCAGGTTGTGCCGGACCGTTTCCCCAGGGCGAACTCAGAGACCCTGGGCCGTGCGCGTATGTTGAGACAGGACAGGAACGTAGGGCAACAGAAGGATGGGGACTTAAGGTGGCTTCGTTCCAAAGCCCCGGCATGGCCCCACAATCACACCAGATCCTGTTCTGGAATATCTGTGTGCCTACTCAAACTGGGTTCCCATAATAACAAGGACAAAAGTAGGTGGGAGTGTGAACCCTGGGAGTACCAGCTCCCTATGGAATGAGCTTGTTGGTGTTTATTAACATCGGCCTTTTGCAGAGACGGGGACCTAGAAAAAATCGAGGCTATTTTGCGGGGAGAAAACAAAAAGAGAGAGTAGAAGGAAGTGAACCACCCATCAAAAAGAAAGGAACTCTCTCCCACCCTGCCTAGTACTGCGATCTAACCCTACGGGAAGTCAGACCCAGGAACTCTCTCCCACCCTGCCTCGTACTGCTGCCATCTAACCCTGCTGGAAGTCAGACCCAGAAGACAGACAAGGCCAAACTGATGAGTGCATCACGCTGTCAGCTCCGTGGGGTGCGCAGACGGCTGAGAAATGACCCCATTCTCATGACTCTCCAAGACATTCTACAGTGAGCGTCATGGTGACACCAGCTGCTTTTCCAACTCCTGTTATTTCCTGCAGGGCCTTCCGCAAAGAGGAAAGCACCCCTTTCTACTTTATTCCAGTAGACTGGTCATTTTTATATCTCAGTGGTCCCCAAAGCATTTTATAGAGGAATCTAAATCCATCTGTTATTATGGGGAAAGTACAGACTTTCAGGGAACAGAAATGAGAAAGTCCTTTGGCTGAAATAATTTCTTTTTTATAAAGTCTCTTCGTAACAAAGAACCTATCTGGGTGATAAAGAGATTCAGAATCATGGGGGAATGGCCCTCACGTTGTGTTTTGTTGACTCTTTGGTTACGTTCTCCGGGTCAATCAGACCAATTAGAAAAGTCAATGATATTCGAAGTGGGGTGGTCTTTTACTTAGGACTCGGACAACTATTTTGCTGGAAATACAGAAACATTAGGGAATTGGGACAAACTATGATTCCCCACAAAGATAAGGGGAACAGAAAACAGTAAGAATTCATCGCTGTCTTTGGGATCAGCTTAGATTTGTGCAGAATGTTGTTTTGACAAGATCACTTTCATCCTCGGACACACTTACAGATCAACATTGACATGTCCTTAAAAAGTAATGCGACAGCCAGCTCTTAATTACTTGAATCATGGTGCAGAAAGAACTTATTATAACCAGCAGACCAAGGGACCATTCATACAAAAGAGGGGTGAACTGGACACAGGGGCGGGGGTTGGAGGAAGCCATCTAAGTTCCTGATTGTTCCTTTTCCCAAAATTCTTTTTGACAAAGATTCAGTTGCACCAGATATCCATCAGTGTCATGATGACCAGACCATCAAACTTGTTTCATTAAACGTTCTCTGTCCTCCTACGACCATCTAAACAGGGTTTTCCCACTTGCACGCACTCTATCAATCCAGAGTGATGATTGTGCTGTAATTTAGAAGATCCCTTGTATCAAATATTAATATTTGTATAGTTATTAAAGTATGTAATGATGTGCACAGGGACTCTAAAATTAAATATAGCATGTCATTTATAGTCTTTTCTAAAACTATAAATGAAAAATTACTTTCTAGCCATTAGTCTTTGCTGGAACCACTTGTGAGATGACTTCTGTTTTAAGCGGTAGATATAACACTTTGTAGGAAGTACAGCATTTAAATGAAATCGTTTACACTGTATGATAAGGTGGTTTTCAGATGAAGTTGATCCATGTGCTCTTTCCCAAACAAAATATTGAGTAGAAGACAAATAAATGAAACAGATAAAAACAAAAAATGTTGAGGGGGCAATAGGAGAGTAGGTTTTAGGGCTTACAACCCTCTGAAGGGCCACAGAAGCACTTTTGAGGAAGAGTAGGGCATGGGGGACCGTGAAAGCCAGTGAAATATTGTCAGAATCATTAAAAAGAAAATAAATAAAAGCCTGTTGGAGATGATATACCTCTTCCTTGTACCTGTATGTGTTTGTGAAGTACCATTCAATTCATATCTGGTTCCCGTCTTCATCGTTCTTCCCCTCAAACTGCAACTTCCGTGGCATTTTATCCTAGGGCAGATGGATTCTGTGTCCATGAATTTTTAGATTCTCAGTTGTGTCCTGGTAGTTCAGAATAGGCCAGAGGCATGTTAGGCCAAAAAGCATGTGACCTCGATGAAATTATTTAGATAAGCATTTCTATGTTGTCGAATAACCAAAGCATCTCAATAAATGATTGTCAAATTATGATTAGAACTTTAAGGCTCTTTCATCCAAAAAAGATTTATTCGCAGTTGAGACCACTGTAGCCTTGGGAGTTGAGGGAGATCATCAACATCACAGGAGTTCATTTGAGACCCCAGCACGAGTCTCTTGGCCCGAGTCCTGTGCTTTTTCTGCTACCCTGTGGAATGCATTGCACACATTTATTTGAAATTTTTACAGCTTGCAAATATCAAAAAGAACCATCAACTGAAACTGATGATTTGTACGTTTATTTAGGCTCCGCCAGTCTGGCTCCTCCCTGAAGTCATAGTCAGGAGGCACAGCTCGTCTTAGATCACAGATCCTGGAAACATCCTGAAGAAACACAAGTCACTGCAAAAAGATTTTAGGAGGTCATGTGGGGAGACAAAGAACACGGAGGTATGCCAAGCGTCTGTGCCTTCTTTGGAAAGCAGGGGGGTGGGTTGCACAGCATATACGGAAACTCATCAGCAGACGTGAGGCTGGGACGGGCGGGCTGAGACCCTGGTGTAGCTGACTCCGGCCGCTGTCCACATCGAGAGCTCCTTTCGCACCTAACTCCTTGGGCAAAAAGTGGGGAGACCTCCCACGGGCCAACCTTCTCACAGACCCAGAGCTTTCAGTCCTGCACTGGCGGCAGAGGGTTCTGAGTTTGTGTCACACACCCATGATCGAAATAAGGGAGCTTCGTGCGGTTTTGAACTCGTCCAAGCGTATTTGTGCCGACTCCACATACCTTCCCAAACGACCTAATTGGACATTTTACTTATAAGTCCCACTCCGTAAGCACGTCATTTTCTGCCTCTGGCGACGTTGGATTCATTTGTTTTTGCTCCTTCCGAGCTTTCAAGAGAAATACTGAAGGAGGATTCGCTGTGAATCAAATCGATACGATGGTTTCCATTTTTGGCTTTTTGGCGGCTTCGCTTCTGCCAGGGGCTACCAGCTGCGGTACTGTTAGTCGTTGTGTGCCTAGTCGTATATACAGTTATACGGCAGGCCCTTCAGTCTGTGTAAATGCACACGCTTCCGAGAGACCAAGCAGCACAGGCTTCCGTGTGGCACACTTCTGTCAACCACGAGTGGAATGAGAGGAGTGAGTCTCCCGGCGGGGGCCCCCTGTTGCTCCCTACATTTTGGCAAATGGAGGACACTCATCTTTAGAAAAGCAGCTGGGGGTCCTTGGGGTAATGATCCTGTTTGTTATCTGGCTTATTCAGATTATGTTATAAATAGGATGGCCTCGATTTTTAAATGACACCATTGATACAGCATTTGAAGTTTCCTCGGAACAAAGCGAAGAGGAAAAAGAGTAGCGCTTAGTGTAGATCCGGGAACACTTGCTCTGCGCCCCACAGGATTGGTGCAAAGAGCAAATAAGTTTGAAAATTGTAAGGGACATTGCAGACCGCGACGATCTCTTCCCATTTACTGGTACAGGTACATGTCTGAGTTACATTTCAGCGTGGAAGCAAAGACCAAAAATTCAGATTATTGCTTCTCCACCCACTCTTATGAAAACGTAGGACACTTAGCCTGGTTTTTTCTTCAGTAGCTTTAGTGATGTAGATCTTACATACCCTAAAATCCGCTCACCGTGAGTGCACACTGATTGATTTTGAGTAGATGTATAGGGTCATGCAAACCACCGCTAGAATCCAGTTTTAGGACATTTCCATGACGCCAGTAAATTCCCGTATCTCCATTTGCTGTTTATCCCTTTTCACACCCCAGCCCCAAGAGATCACTGACGTGCTCACTACCTCTATACATTTGTCTTTTCTGGACATTTCATATGAATGGAGTCTTTTGCATCTGGCTTCTTTCATATAGCTTATGTTTTTGACATTCATCTATGTTGTAACATATATCAGTATTGGTAACTTGTTATTGCTGAATACTATTCCATTAAGAGTTGGCTTGTTTTGAGTGTCTGACTATTTTGAAAAATGTTGCTATGAACACTCACGTACATGTCTTTGTCTAGGCATCTGTTTTCTTTTCTCTTGGGTAGATTCCTAGGAGTGAATTGTTGGGGTTTATGGTAAGTTTATGTTTACCTTTTTAAGGAACTGCCCATCTGTTACCCAAAGTGGCCGTATCATTTTATATCCCCATCAGCAATGCGCCGCATCCTTGCCAACACTTGCTATTGTCTGTCTTTTTGATGACAGCCGTCCTGGTGGGTGTGTAGTGATGTCTCGTGACGGTTTGGATTTGCATTTCCTTAATGATTAATGATGTTGAACATCTTTTCATGTGTATGTCATTAGTATATCTTTTTTTTTTTTTTTGAAATCTCTATTCAGATCTTTTGCGCAGTTTTCAAAACTGGGTTGATTGCTTGCTATTGAGCTAGACCCTACCTGTGTTTTGCCATTAATTACCATTTCATCTTTCACCGACATATGTGCTCTCCTATTCTGCTGCCTTCCAATGTTACTGTATGTCTGTACCTATTTAATTTTTGGTACAAATACATCTTTTTCCTCCAAACTTGATTTTGAAACTTCCTCAAGGAAGTTTTTTTTAATTTCTTATTTATTTCTTTTTATAAGCTGGACCTAGCAAGATATCCTGAAGATAGTATCTCCTCAATCAGTATTTGTCACATAAATTATGAAAAGCTCATTTTCTGTATATCAGTATCATCAGCACACCTGGTATTATAATTTAGTAAGTCGCATTTAATTTTCTTGATTATTACTTATTTTGTACATCCAGGGTTTCAATTTTAAAACCATTTTGGAATTGAAGGAGCGCTTCAGATAGTAAACATGGACAAACAAATTTAATTATCAGAAAAAGATTAAAAGAGATTCTGGGGAAACATTAATAGTTTGTGGTGGTTAATATGTTCAAATAAATTCAGATTTTTAGGTATTATAATTTTTCTGCAAATGTCTCCGAGTGCCTTAACAAAAATAGCACAAAACATAATTATCAAAATGGACAACCTCTCTCAAGTGTACCCACGAGTAAGTTGAAAGCAAACCAAATGCTTCACCTATCGCCAGGACTCTGGACCACAAATAAAAATTTCTAATTATAAATATAAACCTACTTATGTATCAGCCTGAATACAAAACAAAAACAACTTTCCCTATAACTAGTAAATAACAGGGGAAAAAAAAAAAACTTTTGAGCCTTGCCTGGAAGGATGCCAAATATATACACTTGAGAATATTTTAAGGTAATTAGCATTTTTGTCTCTGTGTCAGTAAAAATAGGCTTTTGCCTGCTACTAATTTTCTTTGGGTTAGTGAGACCATTGTATGAGTGAAGGGCCGTTAAAGGCCATTTATATTGTACAAACAGAGGCACAAATTAGAGAGGGCATGTTAATAAGGAGAGGGGCCTTATGAGTGCTCAATTATGAGCCCAGAACCTGCTTCTATTTTAGGGGGATAGAAAACACATCAATCTTGCTTTTAGAATATTTTCAATTAAAATGAACAGCACAGGGCATACTAAGAACCAGCAAAGGCTGTGGCCATGCGGATTTTGAGTCGTTCTTACGCACCATCTGAGTATCAAGACTGATACACGTTTAATGGGCTGAAATATAATTTGAGATCCCTGAAGAATGAGGTCCCCAAGCTGCATAAGAAATTCTAAAGGAAAAGAAATATAAAACTGGACCATCTGTTTCACTTTTCAGCCTGCAACCTTTAGAGTAGAATATTGGAGGAGGATGCTGTTTAAACCTGAATAGGGATGAAATATAGTACATAAACTCATAACATATCATTAACTTCCTCTCTCCCAAGCACAATCAATAGCGTCCTCCAGCCTAGCTCTGCATGCTAAAAACAAAGCCCAGTGTTCCCTTCACAGAGCAGTCACTTTTCCCCACACCGAAACAATAGTGGATAGATTACTCTCCGGCCCTAGACAGTGCCTCCTGCCTAATTGGGGTGAGCAAATGGAGGGACCCACTCTACCCAGGCAAGTGTTCAGGGGGATGTAATTATAGTTTGCATATGCAACGATATCCGTGTAAGCCCAGTTTGCACTTCTTTTAAGCCACTACATTCCGTGGCTTCCTAGCATGTTTCTTATTCATACTTAGGAAAACATTCCAAGATCTCCTCCCCCCACGTTACCTTTCCCCTTATGCAAAATACTGATTTTAGAAATAGAGCTACCAGGCAGTCAGGGTTCATGGAATGCTCAGAGAGTGGAAAGCCACTAAATAAAGCAGTGGAAGGTGGCAGGAATGAATGCCTTTGGTCTTGAGGTAGAGAAACCACTACCCCCTCAGTGCTATTCAGTAAGCTCAGAGCTGAACTTGTACAAACCATGATTGTATTGGATTTTTGGCTTCTCTTTTTCAGGTGGTGCTAGTCCTCTCTCTTGAAACCTTTGTAACTGTTAAGGCTGAAGTGCCATTTAAAGAAAAAGGAAGGCAAAGAAATGAGCTATAGGAAGCCATGGTGAGTCATTTGTCAATGAATCCTTTCTTGAGCTCATTGGGGAAGCAGGCTTCAGGGTGATGGGATCATAGGCTTTATTTTGAATCTGTCTGTTATAACTTTAAAGCTTTCTTCAAAGGAGATACAGAGGGTTCATATCTGATACACACACAGTGTCTGTTGCTACGGAAAAGTCTGCGCTTAACCATATTACGGTGTTCTGTTAGGAGCAGGGAAACCAAAATATCAGTTCATCTCTTTTTAAGAACTGTGTTTTATGGGCAAAAACAAAAACATGGACAGCTCCTACTTCGGACGTCAGAGAACAATTTTAAAGGCCTTTTTTTACATTGTATGTATCAAGAAGCTGTTATGCATTTAAAGATTCATGGTGGCCTCTTAGCTACAGAAGTTAGCAGTCATGTTATAAATTCAGTTACTCACGGAACGTGATGGAGGCTCCTCTGAAATTTACATCTCTGAGTTCATCTCTATGTTGCGTGTCTCATTTCCACCTGGTGGCTCCACAAGGGAGCTCTCCTTTGGGCATGGTATCTAGTACTGCCTTCTTGGTGCAGGGTTTCAACACAAGAAGATGCTGCGATGAGTGCTTGCTGTCCATGAGTCTTCTGTTCAAAATGGAAAGGTAAAGCTTGCCCTAACATGAAAATCTGGGCTTTCCTGGAAAAAAGGCAATGATAGCTCTAGACGCAGTCTAAACATTTTCAGCTTTCACATTTTTTTGGTATCCATCGTTGCAAAGTATTTTTTGATTCATTTTAAATTTTTTTGAAGATTTTTTATTTTTTTATAAACATATAATGTAACCCCACCACCTTCTCCTGACACCCCCTCCCCCCCTCAGTTTGTTTTATGACATTAAGAATCTCTTTTGGTTTGTCTCCCTCCTGATCCCATTTATGCTTTTCCTACCCCCTTAACCCCCGCCTCCATTGCATCTCCACGTCCTCATATCAGGGAGATCATATGATAGTTGTCTTTCTCCGATTGACTTATTTCACTCAGCATAATACCCTCTAGTTCCATCCATGTCGTCGCAAATGGCAAGATTTCATGTTTGATTCATTTTAAAATGGTAACATAGGGTCACCTGGGTGCAGGAGGTTCATGCTTGGGATTGTGAGTTCGAGCCCGACGTTGGGCATAGAGATTACTTAAATAAATAAGTATGTTTTTTAAAAAGCCAGTAATGTATTGTATGGTGCTAACTCCTACACTTGTAGGTAGACCTGTTGGTTCCCAGCAGGGACCTAGAGTCAGGCCGCCAGGGTGGGGGTCTAGCTATGCCATTTGTAGCCTGTGTAATCTTGGGCAAGCTTCTTAACCTCTCTGTGCCATAGCTGTAACACTGGGATAATAATAATGGCACCTATTTTATAGTGCTGAAGTGGGAATTAAATGAGATAGTTCCGGTAAAGCACTGAAAATGGTTTCTGGCACATAGTAGGTATGCAGTATGCACTGGTTTATTACACCGTTGCATATCTTTATCATCCTGCAATTTTTTTTAATGATTTTATTTATTTGACAGAGATCACAAGTAGACAGAGAGGTGGGGGGGGGGAGCAGGCTCCCTGCTGAGCAGAGAGCCCGATGTGGGACTCGATCCCAGGACCAGCGTCCTGGACCTGACCTGAGCTGAAAGCAGAGGCTTTAACCCACTGAGCCACCCAGGTGCCCCCATCCTACAATTTTTAATTTTGCCCTTTTCTATGAATATGGAGCCATTTCCTTAACTCAGAAGCATTTTTCTTTAAAAGATTTTATTTATTTCTTTGACAAAGAGTGAGAGAGCAAAAGCAGGGGGAGTGGTAGAGGCTCCCCACAGAGCAGGGAGCATGATGAGGGGCTCGATCCCAGGACCCTGAGACCATGACCTGAGCCAAAAGCACACACTTAACTGACTGAGCCATCCACTCACCTGAGACGCATTTAAAATGGTAAAATTTGGGTCACTGTGGCAGGATGTTTGAAAAAACGTGGGACTGGGGGACTTTCCGGTGTCCCTCAAATAATACTAAGAATATAAATGACAGTTTCCCTGTAACTCTAAAGGAAATTTGGCCTTTCAGTCTGGAGTAGTAAGTACGATTCCTTCTTTGCCCATTGTCCTGCTAAAAGCTCTTTTTTGATTCTAGATAATACAAATTAAAAACTGTCTAGATGTATATATGTCATAGAGGTCTTTAAATCTCTGTCCGCATCAGTGCTGCATTAACAATCCTTGTATGTTGTTAAACGTAGAAAGAGGTTACAAATAATTTCAATCATTCACTCCAACATAGGCAAAGACCAGTCATGCATGGTCTTTGGGATGCTGGCTTTTACCGGTCCGCCCAGTATAATAAACGTAGACACAAGGAGCTAGTTTTGTGTCTCCCCAAACTGAATGTGTAGGGTTTCAGCCAGACCTGGAATTGATAGTATTTGGCATTTCTTCACAACCCGCGGGAGCACTATTAGTAGGTCTCTTTCCTTTACTCGGAACATAATTTAGTCCTGTCAAGTGAATCTGCCTACAATTGAATGGAATTTTTTGTTCTTTAAAGGTTTGTTGTTGTGGTGGTTTTTTTCACATTTTATTTATATACTATCTTTAGTGAGGTCAAATTCCCCGTGTAAATATTATCTGATTTATTCTCCTAACATCTCTAGGAGATAGGGTATGTTTGTCTATATTATTAACATCTGGTCTTAAAAGATCCACATTTACTTTGTTGGGAAATCACTGAAAATAAATCTCATGTAGACACTAATGGGAAATATATAATAGGAGATAAATACAGGTATGTCTGCAAATGAAGATATTTTCCCACCTTTGAAATCTGTTGACTAAAAAGATAAAAAGTGGAACAACTTACGATGATTGAATAGTAATAAAAAGCAGCATTTAATCTAAATCTCTCCTTCCTGTGATTACGGCATACTAAATATTACTCAGTACCGGAGAGTGTGCTGATGAGCTACGTAAATGTTTTCCAATAAAATTAAATAGATTAGATTTGGAAAGAGAATGTTAATGTTTCTAAGGCCTTTAAAGGGTCGTATTTATTTTTTCTGGAAGAGTCTTCTTTAAAAACTTCTCTGTGGGGCGCCTGGGTGGCTCAGTGGGTTAAAGCCTCTGCCTTCGGCTCAGGTCATGATCTCAGGGTGCTGGGATCGAGTCCCGCATCGGGCTCTCTGCTCAGCGGGGAGCCTGCTTCTCCCTCTCTCTCTGCCTACTTGTGATCTCTGTCTGTCAAATAAATAAATAAAATCTTTAAAGAAAAACAAAAAACAAAACAAAACTTCTCAGAAAAATACGTGCCTGCAGACTGTGTCGCAGTGTTCTGAGTCCTAGCAGAGTGGACGCCATCATTTCCACGCAGGTAGAATAGGCAGAGGCAGCCATCATGTGTGAGAAGTTCTTGTCGTCTGTGATCCTTTATTGTTAATTCTCTTCGTGTATTTTGCCTGCTGCTTTGTTTTGGTTGTCAGAGTCTGTTACTGAGACAAGAGTAAGCTCATCCTGCCCCGACAGCCGCAGAGTGAGTTGGCACGACGCGCTGTGAGGTGAGTCTAATTGCTGTTAATATTGGGAGGATGCATAATCCTATTAAAACGAAGAACAGTTATAAAAGAAGATAAATAAGTGGTGGCAAGACTAGATTACATGAAAGAAGGACAGCCTGACGAGGGAAAACCCATTAACCTGAAAGGAAGCAGTCTTTTGCTTCCAATTTAGCAGTTGTGAGGCCGCATTCCTGCTAAATCAAAATGGAAACAGTTTTTCTGAGTCATTTATAGGTTTAAATATTAGGTTTTCTTATATGTGAAAAAGGAGACCCTACTGTGATTCCTAATTGTTAATAGAATATCAAAATGCCATGTTAGGTAGGTTTCTAAGGAAACTTCCATCTTGTTCCCTAGGTGTTTTTAGTGAGTCAAAAAAGGTAGCTTTAGATTAGGTGGAGAGAACACCATAAACCAGTAAACCGTGAACCAGGGCTTCTCAGACTCCAATGTGAGCCTCATCTTGGGATCTCGATACATTGTGGGGGCTGATTCAGTAGCTGCTGGGTGGGGCCTGAGATGCTACTTTGGAGAAGCCCCAGGAGATGCCTGTGGTCCTGACTCAGGACCCCTCCTGGAGGAGGCAGGCTGCAGAGAACTCTTTTACAAAGAAATTCACGCAATTACAGTGTAACTCGCTTTGTCATCATTTCTGGAAATTGAATGGCATTGGGGTAACAAAACCAAGTCACTTGCTTTGCAAGTGGAAGTAGAAAGAATGAGTCAATTTAAAGCTTCAGGGACTCCTTTATGATTTTTTAAAAAGTAATCTCTACCCCCAGTGTGGAGTTTGAACTCGACTCTGAGATCCAGAGTCGCACGCTCTGATGCAGCCGACTCTTTTTTTTTTTTTAAGCTTTTTTTATTTAAACATATAATGTAACCCCACCACCCTCTCCCAACCCCTCTCCCCCCCAACCCCCCTCAGTTTGTTTTATAACATTAAGAGTCTCTTTTGGTTTGTCTCCCTCCCGATCCCATCTTGTTTCATTTTTTCTTTTCCTACCACCTTAATCCCCACCCCCGTTGCATCTGCACTTCCTCATATCAGGGAGATCATATGATAGTTGTCTTTCTCCAGTTGACTTATTTCGCTAAGCATAATACACTCTAGTTCCATCCATGTCGTCGCAAATGGTAAGATTTCATTTCTTTTGATGGCTGCATAGTATTCCATTGTATATATATACCATCTCTTCTTTATCCATTCATCTGTTGATGGACATCTAGGTTCTTTCCATAACTTGGCTATTGTGGACATTGCTGCTATAAACATTCGGGTACACGTGCCCCTTTGGATCACTACGTTTGTATCTTTAGGATAAATACCCAGTAGTGAAATTGCTGGGTCATAAGGTAGCTCTATTTTCAATTTTTTGAGGAACCTCCATGCATTTTTCCAGAGTGGTTGCACCAGCTTGCATTCCCACCAACAGTGTAGGAGGGTTCCCCTTTCTCCACATCCTCGCCAGCATCTGTCATTTCCTGACTTGTTAATGTTAGCCATTCTGACTGGTGTGAGGTGGTATCTCATTGTGGTTTTGATTTGTATTTCCCTGATGCCCAGTGATGTGGAGCATTTTTTCATGTGTCTGTTGGCCATCTGGATGTCTTCTTTGCAGAAATGTCTGTTCATGTCCTCTGCCCATTTCTTGATTGGATTATTTGTTCTTTGGGGGTTGAATTTGCTAAGCTCTTTGTAGATTTTGGATACTAGCCCTTTATCTGATATGTGTTTGCAAATATCTTCTCCCATTCTGTCAGTTGTCTTTTGGTTTTGTTGACTGTTTCCTTTGCTGTGCAAAAGCTTTTGATCTTGATGAAGTCCCAATAGTTCATTTTTTCCCTTGCTTCCCTTGCCTTTGGCGTTGTTCCTAGGAAGAAGTTGCTGCGGCTGAGGTGGAAGAGGTTGCTGCCTGTGTTCTCCTCAAGGATTTGGATGGATTCCTTTCTCACGTTGAGATCCTTCATCCATTTTGAGTCTATTTTCGTGTGTGGTGTAAGGAAATGGTCCAATTTTATTTTTCTGCATGTGGCTGTCCAATTTTCCCAACACCATTTGTTGAAGAGGCTGTCTTTTTTCCATTGGATGTTCTTTTCTGCTTTGTCGAAGATTAGTTGACCCTAGAGTTGAGGGTCTATTTCTGGGCTCTCTATTCTGTTCATTGATCTATGTGCCTATCTTTGTGCCAGTACCATACTGTCTTGATGACGACAGCTTTGTGGTAGAGCTTGCAGTCTGGAATTGTGATGCCACCAACTTTGGCTTTCTTTTTCAATATTCCTTTGGCTATTCGAGGTCTTTTCTGGTTCCATATAAATTTTAGGATTATTTGTTCCATTTCTTTGAAAAAATTGGATGGGATTTTGATAGGCATTGCATTAGATGTGTAGATAGCTTTAGGTAGCATAGACATTTTCACGATGCAGCCGACTCTTGATTTCAGCTCAGGTCATGATCTCAGGGTCCTGGGATCCAGCCCCACATCCCGCTCCCTGCTCAAGGATTCTCTCTCTCCCTCGGCCCCCCTACTGCTCATGCATTCTCTCTTCCTCTCTCTCTCTAAAATAAGTAAATGCATCTTTGAAAAAAAAATCACATGCTTTACTGACTGACCCAGCCAGGTACCCCCAGGACTCCTTTAAGGACAGCTGGATTTACTGGTAAGGTTGAAGCTATAGAATGGAACAGGCAAAAAGGCGGAAAGTCTCTGCCTTTTGGAGCTTCATTCATAACTTCCTTCAATAACCCCCTTCCTTGGTCATAGTTATTAGATGGCTACAGGAAACATGGACATGTTTCCAGTTCAGCGACCAGACTCTTAATTTCAGCTCTGGTAGTGATCTCAGGGTTGTGAGATTGGGCCCTGGATAGGGAATGCTCTGTCCTGGCCGTGGAGCCCGCTTAAGAGTCTCTCTTGCTATCCCTCTGTCCCTCCCTGCTGCTCATAAGCACATGCACACTCTCTCTCTCAAAAAAAAAAAAAAAGAGAGAGAGAGAGTGCACTGTGCTTCTTCTCCATTGTCCCACCAGCCAGGTTGTTAAGTGAAGGCTTAATGCCGCAAGCATCTGACAGCATGCACATTTCACCCATTTGACCTGTGCCCAGGACATGCCGTTTATTGGTGGTTTCATACCAGTAAGGTCATCTGACACCCCCCAGCATGAAGTCTGGTGCTGTGGGCTGTTGAATGCATTAATCTTAAACCTCAGATAGCTGAATGAGGGGGAAAACTTCAAATAATTCAGAATGCATTGGAGTCAGAAGAGCTTGAAATGGGGAAAATGGGTTTCAGAAGCTGGACTACACATTAAATACTCTGAATTTGGGTAATCACAAACTACCATTTATTACGTACCTCGTAAGTGTATAGGGAAAGCATAAACAGAGGGTAGAAAAGTGAATTCTAACTATAGAATGTTATATGGAGGTATTAGTCTGCTCAGGCTGCTTTAACAAAATACCATGGCCTTAGTGGCTTCAGTGATGGACATTTATTTCTCAGTTCTGGATCTGGGAAATCCAAGATCCAGGTGCCAGCTGGATTCGGTCCCTGGTTTGCAGATAGCCTTCCCCTGTGTCTTTAAGTGACTAAGAGGGAGTGATCTGCCTTCCTCTTCATATAAAGCTACTGATTTTCTTCTGAGGGTCCTAACCTCAAAATGCTCTACTTCATCTAGCCCATCTCCAAATGCCGCATCTCCAAATGCCATCACATTGGGGCAGAGTTTCAACATGTGAATTTTGGGGGCCACCGTTCAGTCTGTTGTAGTGCTAATGGCTGATGAGATGGTGGTGACTTTGTAATTGTAACACAAGCACAAAGATGAAGACTTTTGTTGCTTTTCAACTTACATGTACTTTTTATATTTGTTGTCTCTAGAACTGCAAGTGTGTGTGTATGACTGATGTCCAGCCTGGAAATAAGGTCCCTGATGACAGTGCCGCTATCACATTACTGAAGGCTACTCATCCTAGAATCAGTGTATCTCCTACCCACAATATCACCTTTTTAAAAAAAAATAGTTGGGGCACCTGGGTGGCTCAGTGGGTTAAAGCCTCTGCCTTTGGCTCAGGTCATGATCCCAGGGTCCTGGGATCGAGCCCCGCATCGGGCTCTCTGCTCAGCAGGGAGCCTGCTTCCCCCCTCTCTGCCTGCTTCTCTACCTACTTGTGATCTCTGTCTGTCAAATAAATAAATAAAATCTTTAAAAAAAAATAAAGTGTAAAAAAAAATAGTTGTGATGAATTTACGGACTAACTCGCATAATCTTACTCTAGGAAGACAAATTTAGGCCTACTCCACAAAGACAAATTTACTTCTAGCATGTTAGGGAAAAATCTACACCTTCTAGTACTCACTAGAAAGCAAACATGGCAGAGAAATGTGCCATTGGAAAGACTTGCTTACTAGTACAAACTCAGGGATGTATACAATGGAATGACAAACTGCCCGGATGGCAGAAGGAAAGCAAGAAACCAAAGCTTAAGCAAAAAGTATAAGCCGATGCTACAGGGACCTCTGGGGGGTTTCAGCTTTGGGTAAAGGCCATGGGGGATGAGGATGGGCAGAGGAGGAGGGAGAGCTGGGGGCAAAAAATTAGGCCGTAGACTCACTGGGCAGGGAAGCTGAAGCCAATCCCCTGCAGAAAGCTTGGAGCCTCAGGAGAGTTAGCAAAACTCCACTCATTGGCTGAGGGAAGGAGAAGGAAGTTTGCTATAATTGAGCCCAAGATGAGGCACAAGCCAGGGAAGGGACATCATTGGAGAGCAACTGATACCAACCTAGGCCACATCCTGAGAGGTCTGAATTTACACTATATTCCTGGGAAGCTAGCTATAAGTCCATTTCTTGGTGTGCACTCTCTAAGCCAATAAATTAACATAAAAATTCATGCAGAGCCTTGAAACCTGCAGAAATCTGACAGAAGCCCAGCATTCTGTGAGGTTACTTTCACAGCTTCTGGGTCAGAAGCTGGCTAGTCTGCTAGGGCTACCAGAACAAAACGCCCCAGACTGGTTGTAAGCACCAGAATAAGGCTGGTGTCCAAGATCGAGATGTTAGCAGGTTTGCTTTCTCCTGAGGCCTCTCTGCTTGGCTTGCAGACAGCTGCTTCCTGCTGTGTTCTCACATGGCCTTTCCTCTGTGTGTGTACATCCTTGGTGTGTCTTGCATATTTTTTTTAAGAGGAAGGTGGCAGAGGGAATAGGAGAGAGAGAGTCTAAAGCAGGGCTTGATCTAAAGACCCTGAGATCATGACCTGAGCTAAATCAAGAGCTGGATGCTTAACTGACTGAGCCACCCAGGCTCCCCTGTGTCTCTGCCACATCTTCTAAGGACATCATTAGTCATATCAGATTACTCTTATGACCTTATTTAATGTTAATCACCTCTTTAAGGGGCACCCTGGCTCAGTTGGTGGAGTGTGCAACTCTTGATCTTGGGGTTTGAGTTCAAGCCCCATGTTGGTTATAGAGATAATTTTTAAAAAATCTTTAAAAAAAATCACCTCCTTAAAGTTCATATGCCTAAATACAGTCACATTTATGAGTGGGGAGGAGGACATGGTTTAGTTCGTAACAGAAACCTCTCTCAGAAAAGCAAGCAAACCCACTGAAGATGAATTCATAACCACCACAGCAAAATGTTACAAAGTACATAAGGAATGCTACTTTATGGTAGAGTTATCAGAGGCAAAAATCAGCTCCAAAACAACTACAGATGACAAAATCAGATGCTCAAAACTAAATAGAATGAGCAAACAGATCTTTAAAAAGCATTGAACATGCAACAAAACAACAAAGTGCCATGGAAATAAAGAATAGGCAGATTTGGAAAGAAATGGAAAGTCTGACAATGGAAATTGCAGTCATTACAATTTCACTGAGTAAGTTAAAATACCATATTAGATACATCAGAAGAGAAAATCAGTGCAGTGGAAGATATAGTTGAGGAAACCACTTTGAGTGAAGTACAGAGAGAAAGGAGTAGAGGAGATGAAAGAATGTTTCAGGGTGGGAAGACAGAAGGAGAAGGTCCATTGTGCACCTGCTTTGTCTTAGGGAGACACAGAGAGAGAGGGACAAATGGGAGACAGGCAATATTCAAAGAGAAACTGGGTCTTTTAAAAGATCATGTAAGTCCAATTGAGCCTTTTAAAATTATGGGGCTCCTGGATGGCTCAGTAGGTTGAGGATTCCACACTTGATTTCAGCTCAGGTTATGATCTCAGGGTCGTGAAATCGATCCTGGGAGCCCCGTGTCAGGCTTCACACTGACCATGAAACCTGCTTAAGATTCCCTCTCCCTCTGCCCCTCCCCTACTGCTCATGGATGCGTGTGTGCACGCCCATACTTTCTCTCTCAAAAAAAAAAAAAATAATATCAGCATCTCAATATATATAAAAAAAACGAATCTTTATGGTATTTGGTGTATTGTTGTATCTCATTATTAATAATTCCAGTTTCATAAGCAAATACTTTTCCTTTGCCTTGTGGCTCTTCCAGAGATGGTTTTGTTCACTGTGTCTGCCTTTGAGACTAGAGAACTATATTTTGTTGCTGCCATATAAGGAGCTTTCCCATACATTCTGTCATCATCTAATTTCTTCCCCCTTCATGATAGAAATCAGAGAGGCATTTCCAACGTCCTGGACTAGCATGCAAATCACTTACCAATCTGTGAATGAACAAGCGCTTCTGGAATCAGAAATTTCTTACCAACTGAGGTTACTTTTCCTTGAAGCCTGTAGAGACTTGGGCATTCCCAGTGAGCACAGCCTTGTAGAGCAAAGTTACTGATGTTAAGGACTGCGGAGCTTGAAGACGGCCTACTCTCCCCCGTGTTAGGATTAGACACCCGTTCAAAGAGATTTGCTGTCTAGGTGATTGAGAAGAGAACAGTGTGAGTAGCCCTAGAATATCTGGTAATGGAGGAGGGACTGCATAGAAAACACTCGGGGTGTTTTCTTTTTTTTGCTTTAAAATCTGACTAGGAAAATTAAATAGACTTTTAAGAATTTATTATGTGTTTTGCAAAAGAAAAAAAAGATTCTCAATCAACCTAAAAAACACAGTCATTTGGCTTTGGGCTCCCTCAAGACTTAAAATTCTGTGAAGGATTATGTGTATGTAATTTCTTTTAATAAGCCAGCCACAGAGGTCTGCTTTGGAAAGATTTAATCCCTGAATGTGTTTGTAGAAAATTCTGATTGCTATTCTAGAGAGGCAGGCCACTGTGCCTTGAGCAGTGTCCCATGGGCCCAGCAGCAACCCCCGGCACAACCAAATGGCAATGCATTTGACATATAATTCTCCCGGGTTTTTTATTTTTAATTTTCAGTGTGTGTTACTGAGGTATCTCCTCTCATCTTCATCTGTATTGCGTTGTTTTTATCTAGAACTGATCCTGACCTCATCTTTTCTATTCACTGGCTTCCACAAGAAATACAACCAGTCCTCAGTCCTTAAAGAAGATCCGAGGTGGCATCATAAAAAGTTGTGCCCCACACTATGCAAAGTTCCATCCCGTCACCTCGTCGAACATCTCTGAACCCACCCCTGCCCCCAAGTCCCCAGCGATCCGAAGTCACCTATAGGGATACGCTCTGCAACACAGTCTCAGCAGGAGACTCACTCGATACTCCTGTCCCCAGGATTTTCCCTCAAGTCCTCTTGTTTGCCACCCACGTTGCCCGTTAAGTTGGGTAATTCAGTCACCAAGCCCCAGTGCCCTAGCTCATGCCAGCACGCAGTGAGCTGGCAGCCCTCCAGCTACAAGAATTTATCTTCAGAGAGCAACAAGGGTGACAATCAATAATAATTCTGTTACGTATGAAAGTAAAAGCTTTATTAGATGAGCAGTACTGACATCCCACCCCCCAAACCACCTTTGTCTTATGAACACATGAAAATATAATATAAAGGAATTTTTAAAGAAATGCAGTCATCCAACAACAATTTAGTTCTAGTTCCACAACTGTTATTACCATAACTAAAATTTGAATTTATTTTGGGGCAGACAGACTTGGGATTTCTGAGCAGGTTCTAAGCTCAGTGAATACCTGAGGCTTTAAAAAGGTTCACACAGCCCTTGACTCAGATTTCAAATGCTTTTAATTCAGTTCCTACTCAACTTAATCCCAGTAGGTGTTCAGTAAATATTGGTGTAATGAATGGGAAAGTCCGTATATGTTACCACATCCAGGTAATCTGTGGGCCAAAAGTCTGCCTGTCTTCTGATATGTCTTTTCTTTTTCCCTTTGCTTAGACAAAAAAAAAAAAAAAAAAAAATACACTGATCTCCCTTGCCCAAACAGAAACAAGAACAAAACAAAAAAATCGAAAAATAAGTATCAATAAGATAACAATAATATTTTGTATGATAAATAAAAGTATTCAATGAAATGTTTTCAATAACCCTCGCTTCATTGTATTTAAAAATAAACAAAAAAAGTTAGTCTCCAGCATGTTATTTTCTCTACCTCCCTTTAATTTTGTCTGATGTATGATGCTTGCAACTCAATAGACTCTTTCATCCAAGGAATAATTTATTTCTTAAATTCAGTCAAATGACTGAAAAAACAAACAAACAATTGAGTTTCAAAAACCACTTGGAATGTGAAACGGTGGTTTGTAAACAGTTATCTCCATATAAAATCCTAGACTCATAAGTTCATAGAATTTTAAGGGTTAAATCGTAGAGTGATATGATTCTCAGAAACTGAGAAAAATGAAAGAATTTCATTTTACATAAATTAGCCTTCAGTATTTTTTTTAAGATTTTATTTATTTATTGGACAGAGAGCGAGAGAGCACAAGCAGGGGGAGCAGCAGAGGCAGAGGGAGAGGGAGATACAGGCTCCCCGCTCTGTATCCCAGGATCCCAGGACCCTGGGATCATGACCTGGACTGAAGGCAGGCGATTAACCCACTGAGCCACCCAGTCCCTAACCTTTAGTATTTAGACTACTTCATGCAGCATCATTATGCCCAAATTCCCAGAGATAACACTCTGATGAGCATTAGTTAAGTCAAGTAAGGTAGAAACAGCTGATGGACTGCCTGCCTGGTGATCCGAGTCTTGGACCGTGACGTTCCAATAAAGTTGTGTGTGGAATCTGGCAGTGATTAACTTTTAAGTCAGTCAAAAAAATATGAAATTCCCGAGGATATGTGTGATAGTTTTGGAAAGGTCGGAGACATGGATGAAGAGAGGGGTCTGGAATACATCCTCCAAAGAGAGAATTGCAGTAGAAAGATATGGGAAAAATTTGGTGAAGTAATTAAGGACAGTTCCTCATGAATATTCTATAGCTTATATTCTTAATTTCTTTTATTCTAAAGATTTCATGAGGGGCGCCTGGGTGGTACAGTGGTTAAGTGTCTGTCTGACTCTTGGTTTCAGCGTAGGAGCTTAGGTCCTGATCTCAGGGTAGTGAGATCGAGCCCCAGGTTAGGCTCCCCACTCAGTGTGGAATCTACTTGAGATTCTCCCTCTCCCTGCCCCTCCTGTTTGTGCTCTCTCTCTCTCTCTAAAATAAATAGGTAAATCTTTAAAGAAAAGAGAAAAAGATTTCATGAGATATGAAGATGGTTATCATTCTTTGATTTTTCATTGTTCTTTCCTAATTTTTGCTTCTTTCTGAAACAAATCTTTGAGGTAATGATTGTATTAAAGTTATAGCAAACAACTATTTTAAGATTAAATCAGACAGGAGAATGCATTTTCTTTGGAAAAAAATGATTAAATCCAGTTTCCCTAGTGAGAGAGTTAAATAGAGATGATTTTAAATCAAATTTGCCCTGGATAAGGGGTCTGCTTGTAAAACTTGGAATATCCTTTTAATGAAGAATGTTTATTACAGTCTTGGAAAAACATTTTAATACACATGACAAGGTGTTAATTTCCTTAAGTTAAATGTTCTTACATATCGATACAAAGGTAAACAAGTCACTTGAAAAACAATGAATGGTTTATTTGCAGTGAAAAAACTGATTGATTAATATATACAAAGTTCAAGCTCGGTTATAATTGAAGAAATGAAAACTTCTAAAACTGAAAAGTGAATTCTTTTCTTTTCTTTCATATTGCCAGGGATGAAAATATTTGTTTTAGGCATGAGAACATCTGCAGTCTCAGGTACCATCAGTAGGAGTGTAAATTGATACAACCTTTTTCAAGAGTGACTTGGCAGGATGTATTAAATGTTAAATGTAAATTTTACTTTTAAGTGTAAATTACATATCTTTTGATTTTCCAATTCCATTTAGATATTTATAGTTTTTTACACATGTGAAGAAGAATAATCATTGTCGGGGTGCCTGGGTGGCTCAGTCGGCTGGGTGGCCGCCTTCGGCTCAGGTGATGATCCCTGGGTCCTGGGATCGAGTCCCGTGTCTGGCTCCTTGCTCAGGGAAGAGCTTGCTTCTCCCTCTGCCACTCCCCCTGCTTGTGCTCGCTCTCTCTCTCTTTCTCTCTGACAAATAAACAAAATCTGTAAGAGAAGAAAAATCATTGTCATATCATTTGTACAAAGCCAAAAATCTGCCAAAGTCCTGTCCATAAGAATCTGGCTCTTTGGTACGTGCTTGCCGGCAGATGTTTATAGGAAGGAAGGAGTCACATAGGCTACTAGAAAGAAGTCCAAAATAAACTGTTTTGTGGAAAAAAAAAAAGTTAGAGAACATATATAATATAATCTCATTTGTCTAAAATAAATATTTTATATCTATGCTCTGGAAAAACCACAGGAGGCGGTAGAATAGAACTTTTTATTAGTATATTATTCTGTCCCATACCATTTCTTTGCTTTCTTTCTTTCTTTCTTAGTTTTGTTTTTGCTCTGTTTGGTTTATTCTTTTGTTTGGTCGGTTGTTGCCATGAACATTTATTATTTATATAAAAATGTAGAGCTAATGGAGAAAATAATTTTTACTTACATATTTTGTTTCCTAAATCTTCTGGGAACCACAACAGATGGGATTTTTCCAAGAACAGCTATAGGATTAGGGGTATTCTCAGTCCCTGTTTCCCTTTTCTCCCCCGTGACATTCCTAGTGGGGAGACCCTTCCATAATAGTTGACAAGGAGATGAAGGTCCCTTGAGGTCCAAAGAAGATTCTTAGGAACATGGGTGAGCACACCAGGTCTGAGAGGGAACTGGGCTTTAACAGTTAGGGGCACCTGGGTGGCTCAGTGGGTTAAGCCTCTGCCTTCGGCTCAGGTCATGATCTCAGGGTGCTGGGATCAAGGCCGGCATCCAACTCTCTACTTAGCAGGGAGCCTGCTTCCTCCTTTCTCTCTGCCTGCCTCTCTGCCTACTTGTGATCTCTCTCTCTCTCTTTCTCTCTCTCTCTTTCTGTCAAATAAATAAATAAATACAATATTTGAAAAAAAATTAAAAAATGAAAACAACAGTTAAATGTGCATTTCCAAAACAACCCCCCCCCAAACCAGCCCATTCTTAACATGCAGCACTTTTTCATCTTTTCTCATACTGTCTCATGTCACTGCTGTTAAGTAAGACAAAGGGAAAGTGAAGAGAAATTAAAGGCACAAGAAGTACCTCTTTTGAAGCTCTCTTTTGTAGGATGGATCCAACTCCAGATAACTCTGGAGTTGTAAACAGCAGCAACAACAAGAACCAAAAGTATTTTGCTTTGCATCATGTAGATGTCAGTTACATGATGAGAAAAAAATAAAATATTCATGCTACAAGAAAGTGACTTTTGCAGACTGGAAAGCAACTCCGATGCACTTAGAAATGCTTATTTCAGGGAGATTTTCTGCTGTTGGACTCAAGGCCCTGAAAGAAAAACAAAAAACAAACAAACAAACAAAAAAACCCAGAAGTTGTCCTAAAGGTTGTTTGATTTATCCCTCTTATATTCCTTCAAATTTTCTTGCAAACTCCTTTGGAGGTAAAGTTTATTTTAAGAGGCAGTACCTTGGTTGGAGCTGCTTTCCAATAAGGGGGAGAATGGATTCCACTGCCCTCGTCCTAATTGCTTTGCAAAGCCTTCCCTTCTCCCTAATCTCCCTGTAGTTTCTTAAGAAATGAGGCACTTACATATCCCAAGGGGTTAAATGGAGATTTCTGCTGCAGAGGAGAAAGTAGGGAGTTTGCTGCATTAATCATTGAATAACATCAATCACACATCCACTTGGGCAGTTAAATTTCTGTTGAGCAAAGTACAGAAGTACCTGGGGAATGTCTCCCTCTTCTTAAGTGGTATTATTAGACATCCATCGTGAGGGCCTTGTCAAAGTAGATGTTGGGGTGCAAACAAAGTCATTTTAATGCTAACACAGTGCTAGGCACATAATGAGTAGAAATTATCGAGTAAATAAATTATATTCCCAAATAAATTGTTGTGCCCCTTCCCTTAACAGTCTATTAATCAATCACCTTCTTACTCCACACTTATGAGCTCGTTGGAGCAAGACTGATCTTTCTCAAGCACCATTTTGGTTTTTCGCTCCCGTTTTCAGAAACTGTAAATCAAAATTTTGCTCTTGTGAAATCCATATTACTGATCCATGTTGAAAGGCTTTCTAGCAGTTGGTCCCTTCTCCCTAATTCCCCTTTTTAAAAATTATTGTGCACTCATATTATCTTTGCTAGCCTAGAACACATGGGAATCCACCTCATAGTTTGCCTTGCCCCATCCAGATGCTACTTCTGCCCATCTACAGTGCTTTTTACCCGTTACTGCCCATTTACAGTGCTTTGCCGTTCCATCCCACTCTGCTCTGACTGTCATTTGTCATTCCAGCCAGCTTTGCAGGATGTAAGTACCGGGCGGTGTATTTAGAATCATAAAGTTATGGAGAGTTTTATTTCTGTTTTACACGATTTCATGTCAATTCAATGCAATTTTAATGACCTTTAGTGGAATATTAGCACACTGGAGGCAAAGGCTGGTTTACGACTTCCCTACTCTCACGCAAGAGGCTTCACGACCCCGTTAATTTCCAGGGGCTGATAACATCTCAGAAGAAGGTCAAAGTGACTTCATTTGAAAATAAAAAAATATCATATTGGTGTCATATCAATATCATATTGATGAGTCAATAATGAAAAAGGGTCAAATGATTGCAAATTAGTCTAAAACTATGATGAAATTCAAACGTAAGTTCCGATTTAGTAGAATTTATCTTCCGTTGTTTTGTCAGAATTTTAAAAAGAAAAAAGGCATAACGTCCATTTTGAGAAATTTAAAAAAAATTTATTAGGAAGGAGATACCATATCAACTATCATACAAATATTTAAAAGCTAGAATAAAGTTATTGCACTGATAAATACATATATAGATTAATAGAACATGAATGAAAGTTCATAAGTGATCCTTGTATGTAAGGAGAATTTAGTTTTTCCTAGAAATGACATTTTGTATCAGGAGATAAAGGATGACTGATTTAATAAAAGGTGAAAGGTTTGGTTAATCACTTGGGAAAATAAAAATTTGTATCACTACAATATAACAAAATCAATGCCAGATGGGTTGATAATTTCTAAATAAGTCAAATAAAAATAAAACAACACATACAAGTATTATGGGTATCATAGGCAAATATTCCTACAGTCTATAAGAAGAGACAACTTTCTAAAAATGATACCACAGACAGAAAATGAAGTCCTGATAAACCTTAAAAATTCCACATAAAGGGGCACCTGGGTGGCTCAGTTGGTTAAGCGGCTGCCTTCGGCTCAGGTTGTGATCCCAGAGTCCTGGGATCGAGCCCTGCATTGGGCTCTCTGCTCAGCAGAGAGCCTGCTTCTCTCTCTCTCTCCCTCTGCCTGCCACTCTGCTTACTTGTGCTCTCTCTCTATTAAATAAACAAATAAAATCCTTTAAAAAAAAATTCCACATAAAAATACCACAATCAGTGTTTAACAACAATGAACTGACTGCAGAAAACATTTATAATATGTAAGATAAACAAAGGATTAAATACTCAATATATATATATATATAGATATATATATATATAGCCTTCTGTAATCCATAAGAAAAAAAATGCTTTGATAGGAAAATGGTTACCACAATCAGTGTTTAACAACAATGAACTGACTGCAGAAAATATTTATAATACGTAAGATAGACAAAGGGTTAAATAATATATATATATATACACACATATATATATATAGCCTTCTATAATCCATAAGAAAAAAATGGTTAAGGAACTTAGAGTAGCAATATAGAATAAACACAAATGACAAACAATTTTTAAAAGACGTCTAACCATTTCAGTAATCTAAAAAGTACAATCATATTTTTGGCCCATCTGATTGACAAAGTGAAAATTAGTGAAATTTGGCAATACATCTGAAAAACCTTCAATAGGATATATCCCAGGGGTGCCTGGTTGGCTTGGCCAGTTAAGCATCCAACTCTTGATTTAGGCTCAGGTCATGATCTCAGGGTGGTGAGATCAAGCCCCATGTCTGGCTTCATGCTCTGGAGGGGGTCTGCTTGAGGTTCCTTCTCTCCCTCTGCCCCTCCCTCCCCACGCTCTCTCTCTTTCAAATAAATAAATATTTTATAAAATAGATACAAGGATATAGCCCATGACTTATCCATTCCATTACAAGAAATAGGGAAATATAGACACAAAGGAATGCTTATAGCAGCTGATCATTACAGCAAAATATTTGGGAAAACATGTTATTCAGGGAAATACCAAATAATAAAGCTTAAATAAGGTAGATGTTTATTTTCTTGCCATGCAAATGTTGAGCTAAGCGATCCATATTACAACTCCATGGTTAACAGTGGCACAAGTTCATTCTATCTTGGCGTCTACAATTTTGTAAACATGAGGATTCTACCTTGTGGTCCAAGATAGCCAGATGATCTCCTAATGTTTCATCCATACACACAGAAGTAGTGTATGAAGATGACACGAGGAAGATAGGAGGGAAAAAGGGCACAGTTCCTTTTAAGGATACATCCTGAAAGTTGAACATGATACTTTCGTTTGGTCACATGGCCACACCCACCAGCAAAGCAACCTGGGAAATAAGGCTTTATTCTAGACAGCACCTGCCAGGTAAAAACTAGGAGTCTTGTTATGAGGGAAGAAGAGAAGAAGGGGTCTTAGGGGACAAACTGCCGTCTCTGCCACATAACCAAAAGGTTGACTCAAAAATGGTTCAACAACAAACACGTTATGGTTCATTCAGACAGCAAAGTACTATGTCATTGTTTAAATGATGGTATGGATCGACAGTGGAAAGGGATACCCAATGTATTATTAAATGTTTTTATGGTATGATCCTATCATCTCTTCTCTATGTGTCTAGTCCTTTCATATATTTTATCTATCGACTGATTGATCAATCTGTCTTAAAATGCTTTTTAGTTTTTAAAGTGATAAAATTTCTAAATTGCGTTGTTGGTTTTTAAATTTCTGACAGTATTGCATTGTGATATGAAATGAATTATTTGGTATTTGTTGTGACTGGAGTGTGTCACTCTCTAGTAAATATCTGTTTTCCCTAATTATTGGGGGCAGGAATCTGTATATGTTCGTTAGAGCAAGCTTATTAATTGTGTTGTTCGAGATACTTTATATTTCCTAATTATTTGTACGCTTTCTATATCAGTTCCTGAGAGATGTGTTAAAAATACCAACCTTGTTCAGGTCATGATCTCGGGGTCCTGGCTTCGAGCCCTGGGTCAGGCTCCCTGCTCAGCTGGGACTTGGCTTGTCTCTCTGCCCCTCCCCCTGTTTGTGCTGTCTCTCTTTCAAACAAATAAATAAAATCTTTTTAAAAAAATACCTACCATGATGGGGGGATTTAATAATTCCTTTAGTATATATATATCATTATTTACCTTTATATATATATTTAAGACTATATTTTTGGGTGCATGCAAGTCAGGATTATTATAATTTTTTGGTAATTGTTCTTTTTATTGTTAAATGATAGCCCCCCCTTTTTTTAAGTAGCCTCCATGTCCAGGGTGGGACTTGAACTCACGACCCCGAGATCAAGAGTCCCATGTCTACATGTCCCCTTAGTCTACAAACTAAGCCAGCCGGGCACCCCAATGGTAGCCCCTTTTAATACCTAATATTATTACCTTAAATTCTTTTTTATTAAAGATTTTATTTTTAAATAATAATAATAAATAATGTAAATAATCTCTACCCTTAATGTGGGGCTCAAACTTAAAACTCTGAGATCGAGAGTCACATGCTCTACCAAATGAACCAGCCAGCGCCCCCATTGTCTTGAATTCTATTTCATCTGATTAGTATTGCTTTTCTGCCTTCATTTGTTTAGTATTTGGTTTTTTTTCCATAATTTCACTTCATATTTTGGGTGTTGTCGTCTTTTATGCTTGCAAAGGGTGTACATATAGAATTTGTATTTTAATTCAGATAATTTCTGCTTTTTAACAGCTGAATTCAGTGTTTACTTCCATGAGGATTGCTGATCGCTGGATTTACTTCTACGGTCTTATGTGTTCTCTTTGCCATTTTTTTTCCTTCTTATTTGGGTTTTTTCTGATTCCAATTGGATTGATTTTCTTCCCTTTTTCCTTCTTCAGCGTTCTGGAAGATGTATATTCTATTTCTATTAGAGGTTACCCTTCAATTTTGAGTATGCTGCATTTGACTTAAGAGACACTGCATTTACTCAATAGCTCTGTTCTCTCTTCTCCTGTGATTGTTGTCTAGTTTATTAGCTTCTCCTGTTTTTAAAAGTGTCCCCAAATTAGTCTTTATTAGTAAGGTTGTAGGCTATCTGGTATGTAGTGTTACTCTTCCCATCTGAAATTCCGAACCAATACAGAGAAAGAGGGGAAGAAAGGCAGGAATTAGAGGTGGGAGGTCAAAATGCAATATTAGTTTTATTTCAGATAAAGCTGATTGGAGAAAGTGATTTTAGATCTGTGGCCAGATGGGCTTGCTGATACTTTATTCCTGAACTAGATGGACTTAGCCCCTGATGGCACAGCAAGACAACAGCAGGTCTCCCTAATAAGGTGGGTTATTCACCACCTGGATCCAGGCAGACCAGAATGTTCCTCCGGTGGAGGCAGCAGATCCGAAAGGAGAGAGAATAGCAGGGCTGAGCCAAGCACGGTGAGGTGCGCCTCCCAAACTTTCCCATTCTCCGGCCTGTGGGCTCAGTGGTTAAGGAAGCAGAGAGAAGTTATGAGTGTTCTTCTATTATCACTTGTGGAGATTAGGGAACTTCTCCTTTCAATGGATATATGAATGGGAAGTAATAGTTCCTCTAAAGATTATGACTATTACTGCTGTTCTTGTTAATAATATTTTCCAGGGTTCCTGCTACCTGCTGCTTTACCCTGAAGCCAATGTTTCAGCTGCAGCGCCCTTAACTTGATGAAGCCTCCTCCCTACTCTGATACCAGGAAGAAGTGGCACCCTAAGCTAGTGGAGGAACAGAGTCCTGCTAGTCTGAAGGTCCTTCTTATGCTGGGGTAGTCTCGGAGCTGCAGGAGAAGGGGGTGGGCATTGGAAAAGAGTCTCCAGTGATAGCCCACCTTCTGTGGATTCCCTGGAGCATCCGCACCTTCTGAGATGAGAAGACTGGGACTGGGGCTCTGCCCACGTCAGCCTGAGGGTCATGTGACTTGGCACAGCCCGCCGCTGGGAACCGCCCTGGCAAGGTAGGGGTGGGAGGGTTCCTGGGTGCGGTGAAAGCCAGCCCACCTGAAGAGCTTGCTGTGACTGGGAGATCAAAGGGCTGGAGTTATCCCAGGCCTCCCTCCACTACCCACAATAAATGTGAAGCTAAAATTAAGTTTTCTAAACTGTGACTGATTTTTGTTTTTTAAAGAACAAGTTTTGACCAACTGTGTTAGAAGACCAATGCGTCGGGGTGCCTGGGTGGCTCAGTGGTTAAGTTAAGCTCTATTAAGCTCTGTTGGTTAAGTGTCTGCTTTCAGCTCAGATCATGATCCTGCAGTTCTCGGATCGAGCCCCACCTCAGGCTCTCTGCTTCTCCCTCTCCCACTCCCCCTGCTTGTGTTCCTTCTCGCGCTGGGTCTCTCTCTGTCAAATAAACAAATAAAAGTTTTAAAGGAAAAAAAAAGAAGACTGATGTGTCTTCCCACCTCCTTATATGTGTCTTTCTACCTCTTTATATATAAAGTTTATATTTAAAAGTCATTACTGCACTTCGGCTCAGGTCATGATCCTGGAGTCCCAGAATTGAGTCCCGCATCGGGCTCCCTGCTCAGCAGGGAGTCTGCTTCTCCCTCTGACCCTCCTACTTCTCATGATCTCTCTCTCTCTCTCTCATTCTCTCTCTCAAATAAATAAATAGATAAAATCTTTAAAAAAATAAATAAAAGTCATTATTGCATTAAGGGATGAGAACAGGGTATGCAGTTGAAAAAGGCAGGGAATGAAATGTATTATAAAGGAGGTGAAATTATAATAAAAATAATTAATAATCTAAATAATTAAAGGTTGCATTACATTCCTGGATTCTTTTAGTTTTTGTAGCATTTAGCATTTTTTAACTTACTTTTTAGTTTCAAGTTTTTATTTAAATTCCAGTTAGTTAACATGCAGTGTAATATTAAGATGCACCATAATTTTAGTTTCAGGTGTAGAATTTAGTTGATTCATCACTTGTATACACCCGGTACTCATCACAAGTGCCCTCATTAATCCCCATCACCCACTTAGCCCACCCCTGCCCGCCTCCCCTCCAACAACCCTCAGTTTGTTCTCTATAACCAAGATTCTGCTTTATTGTTTGCCTCCCCTATATTTGTTGTGATTTCTGTTCTCATTCTAAGGAAATGTGGACCTTTTAAAAAAATATTTTAAGTAATCTCTGCATCCAGTGTGGGGCTGGAATTCATAATCCCCAAACCAAGAACCGGATCCTCCACTGACCCAGCCAGCCGGGTATCTTGGAAATGTAAACTTTTGTACCTAATTTTCCACTGATCCTTTAATATTCATTTCTTAAAATGGGTTCCCCAAGTTAAGCAAGCTTTAGGTCCCACAAAATCTAGATCCACCTCTGTTTTTCTTTTTAATTTTAATTTTTTTAGTGGGTAGGGCAGGAGAGGAAGAGAGAGAGACTCCTCTTTTTTTTTTTTTTTTGAGAGAGAGAGAGAGAGAGAGAGAATCTTAGCAGGCTCCACATCTAGGTCAGAGCCTGAAGCCAGGCTCGATCTCCTGACCCTGGGATCATGACCAAAAATCAGGAGTCAGACACTTAACCAAAGAGCCACCCAGGTGCCCCCACCTGTGTTTTTAGTTTTATAAGAGGGTTTTCCAGTTTCTTTGCTTACCTCTCCTCCGTGTTTCTCACTTTTTTTGGGGGGGGGGGGGTTCATTTTCCTTCTGGCTCAAGTACAACTTTTAATAATGTCTGTTAATGACCCTATTTATTTCCTCTCCTGTCAGAGACCACTGTTATCCTAAATTTAAGATCTATCATTTCTTTGTAGTTTCACAAGAAAAGCATATTGTTATGCATGTTTTAAAACTTTTGTATCAGTGAGCTAAAGGTGTATATATTTTTCAGTTTGTTTTTTCCACTCAAAATTATGTTCCTGAGACCCTACTACGTTGTTGAGTATAGCTATAATTTATTCCTAATCATTACTGTATTGTATTCCATCACCCACGTTCTACCCATTTTACTGTTAATGGACATTGGCTTATTTCTAGTTTTTTACTAGTAGGCATAATGCTACTTTAAGCATTTTCATAAATGCCTCCCAGAAATCAATAGTCTCTCTAGAGTTTATACTTAGGAGTGGAATTGCTAGGTGATGCGGTATGGACATCTCCATAAAGCAAAACTGGTTTCCAAAATGACTGTACTAATTTACCTTCTCATCAGTGCTATATGACAAAATGCTGCACATCACTGCTGGATGCCTGATAGTTTTAGACTTGAGTATTTGCCAATTTTAGGGATATGTAATAGCTCTTCATAGTAGAATTAATTCATATTTTTCTGATTGTTAATGAGACTGAGGGACATTTTGTATGTTTATTGGCCATTTATATTTTTTATAAAATGCTTTTATAATTCCTTTGGTCCTTTTAAAATTTTTTTTTTGTTTCTTGCTTACTGATTTATAAGAATTTTTTATATATTCAAGATGCTAATCCCTTGACAGTTATATAATTAGTGAGTATGTATGTATATAAAAGTGTATTTGGCAAATCTCTTTCCAGTCCGTGGCTAGTCACTTCATTCTCATTATGGTGGCTTTTGATAAAATGGATATTGTTATTTTAAATGTAGCCAAAGTTGTCAATTTTTTCTCTGTGGTTTTCAGTTTTTATTTCGTGTATAAGAAAATGTTTGTTTCCCTGAGATCATAAAAGTATTCTCCCATATTTATGGTTTTGTGTTTTATATATTGTTCATTAATTCATCTAGAGTTGATTTTTATATATCATATGATGAAGGGGTGTAAGTTCTAATTATCTTATGTATCTTATCAGTGTTTGTTTTTATATGTATGTGTTCTTTTCTCCCATCTCACTTGTTATACAAAAAATACAGTGTTAGATACAGGAAAATGGTACTCTGAGAAAAATATATAGCCTCAATACTTAAAGGTTGAAAATTAAATAGCTGTGTTTCCAAGTTTGAAAGTTAAAGAAGAATAATAGAAAGGAAGTAGAATAAAAAACTATAAAGAGCAGAAACCAATTAAATAACCATCATATAAATAATAGATTAACTAAACAGAAATCACATTAAAAAAATAGAGGGGCTCAGGGAAGCCAAAATATTGTTCTTTGAAAAAATTAACAAAATAGATAAACTCTGGACTATTCAAGAGAAAGAGAAAAGACACATATAAATTTCATTAAACTGATAAAGGTGTCGTAAGTTTGGATATACCAGAGGTAAAAAGGATAAGAAGATGCTTTTTGTTAACTTTATGCTGATTAAATTGAAAATGTAAAAGAAAACATGCACATTTCCAGAAAAATGTATATTGATTTTATGTCTATATTGCTACACTCTTACCAGTGCTAATAATTTCTGTGTGGATAATTTTAAGTTTTCTACATAAAACAGCCATAGAACATGTGAATTGTAACCGTATTTTTCTTCTCCCATTATTTCTGCAAATGTCTCCATAAATTTCTTTCTGGAATGCCTCTTGGAAGTATATATTAGAACTTCTCATTCTGTCTTCAATGTCTCATAAATTCTCTTATATTTCCATCATGTTATCTCTGTGTTGCATTACAGGAGGTTTATTCAGATCTGTTTTTTCAGTTGACCATTTTACATGATGATTTATTCATTGAGTTTTTAATTTGAATGAATTAATAATTTATTTGCAAGAGTAAAAGTGGTCCTGGTTCAAATCTGCTGATTTTCTGTTCATATTGTCCTCTTGTTCCATTGTCTCAATTCCTTCTTTTGCCTCTGTAATCATTTTAAACATAGTAACATTTCTAGTCCCTTTCACAGTGTTCCGTTATTGATAGTTCTATGATTTTGTTGCTTATCGAGTCTTTTGATTCATCCTCATTTCCTCACATGGTTTGTAATTTTTTATTGTAAACTCATCTTTTATTATGAGCTCATCTTAAGCAGTGATGGTCCTTTCAGTGGGAGTCCTAGGTACCCTAGATTATGGATTTGTCCCAACATGTAGATTAATTTTTGGTTCTGCAAGGGTCCCAGCATTTTTATGGGCCTTGAGCAAATTTACTTTTTCTTGCCCAACTTTTTGTTACTGTGTCAGCTGAGAATTCTAGTGCTATAAGACTAGTATATGATTCAATCCTACACTCAGTCTTGGTTTAATTTCTCAGAAGAGTGTTTCTTTTTCTTTCAGATCCAAAGCCTTGGATATTACAAAATACCTTTACCTTCTTCCTTGTTGGAGCTCTTGTTAGTGTCATTTTTATGGACTAAGCAACTTTGCAGGAGCTTTTCCTTAATCTGCCCTCTTAATTCCAGATATTCATCTTGAGTAGACCCAAGGCCATGTCTTTTGTCTCCATGTGAACTTTATTCCACAACGCCCATTCTCTAGGTACTCGTTATATCAGCCCAACCTTATAACTCCAGCTACCAGAGAATTTTCTTTTCTTCCCTCTTGGCTCAATTATCTACTTTTAAAAACACAATTTATTTGTGTGGCAGTAATTTATTTTGTTTATTATATTTTAGCCAAGAAAGTGTCCACATCAGCTCTTCATGTTGCAAGAACCAGCAATGGTAGAGGAAGTCTTGATTTACACACAAATTTACATCACATTTTAAAAAAAGATTTTATTCATTTTAATGGTGGGTGGAGGGGTGGAGGGAAAGGGAGAAAGAGTTCCAAGCAGACTCTGTGCTAAGCATGAAGCCTGACACTGGGCTCAGTCTCATGATCCTGAGATCACACCCGGAGCAGAATCCAAGTGTCAGGCATTTAACTTACTGTGCCACCATGTACCCTGACATCTATAGTTAAATAAATATTCCCCATTGGGTGGAATTACAGGTGATTTTGATTTTCTAGTAAAGCCTTACTTTGATTGCTTGGACTTCATACAATGACTATGTAATACATTTATTATTTGAAAATATTATAAAGTGATTTCAGTTTTGAAATGAAAATCGGGTTGGAGTATCATATTACCATATAGTTCAAAAATTATTCTATTCTCAACTATTTTTGTTAAGCAGGTGGAGAAGTCACACCAAGTTCTACAGTTATTCTATGTTTGGCTTTAGAATGCATCGCTAATTCAGATCAAATTAGTCTAAACTTGAATATTTTTAATTTTTGCCAGATTTTATTTAGACAAAAGTGACATTATGAGTGGGGGGAGGGGAAGAGGGAGAGAGAGAATCTGAAGCAGACTCTGCATTGAACACACAGTCCCACGTTGGGCTCAATCCCATTATCCTGAGATCATGACCTGAGCCAAAATCAAGAGTCAGATGCTTAACCAACTGAGCCATCCGATAGGCACCCCTTGAATATATTTTTTAAAGATTTTATTTTTAAGTAATTACTACATGCAATGTGAGGCTCACACTCACAACCCCAAGATCAAGAGTCCCACGCTGCACTGACTAAACCCGCCAGGTGTCCCTAAAGCTTGAATATTTTTTTTTAATTTTTTTTTAAAGATTTTATTTATTTATTTGACAGAGATCACAAATAGGCAGAGAGGCAGGCAGAGAGAGAGGAGGAAGCAGACTCCCCGCTGAGCAGAGAGCCCGATGTGGGGCTCGATCCCAGGACCCTGAGATCATAACCTGAGCTGAAGGCAGAGGCATTAACCCACTGAGCCACCCAGGCGCCCCAAGCTTGAATATTTTTAATGCTGTTTTATTTCTTCAAGTAAATGCAATAAATGGAACAATGAACACTATCAGGGAAGGCCCTGTGTTCCATAATAAACAAACATTAGTTGTTTTATGCTTCTGAATAGGAAGACGTTTTCCATTCCCATCCCAGCTCTTCGATGCTTGAATTTACTAGTTAACATAAAGTTCAGGTATCCTTGAGAGTGTTGTTCTGATAACTTTGGAAATGTCTATGGTTTCGATTTCCTAATGATATTTGTGCATGTTTGTTTCTGGGTATATCTGGGATGTGGGCTGTGTCTTGGGTTGTGAGTGTGTATGCGTGTTTGAGGGAGACTGGCGTGGGGTGTGGGGGTGTCTGTGCCTGATGATTTTTTATTCTCTTTGTCGAGGAATACCTTTACTTTTAGTTTTGTACCTATTCAAATGATTATTAATTCTAAGCTATTTAGGCTCCAATAATGTTTTTGTCTAAATGATTTGCCAATATGGATATATGAAATATTTTTATAAAATATTTTAAATTTGAGTGTTTTTAAAAATCTGAATTATTCCCGACAATGTCACATAGAAAATCACCTAGTATATTATCTGAATGTTTCCCTCAGTGCCCCTGTTTCCTTCAGAAAATCTTTACAATAAATTTTATTAAAAAACAGATTCTGAAGGTGCCTGCCTGGCTGGCTTAATGGGTAGAGCATCTGACTCTTGATCTTGGGGTTGTGGGTTCAAGCCCTGCACTGGGTGTTGAGATTATTTTAAAAATAAAATCTCCAGGGACCACTGGGTGGCTCAGTTGGTTAAGCATCTGCCTTCAACTCAGGTCATGATCTCAGGGTCCTGGGTCGAGCCCCGCATTGGGCTCTTCCTCTCTCTCTGCACCTCTCCTACTTGTGCTCTCGCTCTCCCTCCCTGTCAAATAAATAAGATCTTTTAAAAAAATAAATAAATAAAATAAAATCTTTTAAAAAATAAAAATTAAACATACTCTGTATAGAACAAAAGATTGCCAGTGTAACAGAATGTGTAAGACTATTCTTCCAAATGGACTTTCAGTGGAATATAAACATCTCTTTTGTAAATGTTATAACTTTCCTAAGACTTCAGAATTTTTTTTTGTTTTTTCCCATAAAAGAAAAGAAGAAAGAAGGAAAGAAATGGAAAGAAGAATGGAACGACATAAAGTCTAATGAACTCTAAATAATATTTCTTTGTAAATCTAGCATTTCTCATTCCAAATTATTGGTAGTCCTGAGCTGGGAGAAGGCAGGGAAAGGCTCCCGTGTCGTAGTTTAGGTGTTCCTGGAAGGCCTAACTACACTGGACTAGCACAGCCTGGCAGAGTCCAGTCGTGGAATGCGACCCATCTGCTGACTTGGGCAGAAGCTACAGAACCAAATTCAGCCTGGAAAATTATGAGAGGTGCCACAGATTGGGCTTCTCCCAGGCTCCAGAGGACATGGCCAGGGGCCACAGGCCTTCCCTAAGATGTGGACTAGCTGGAGACATTAGCAGATTTTTATAGTTCCTTTATAATATTTATATATTATATATTATATTATCTACATATTTAATTATTATATTTCTATATATTATTGTATTATATATCATATATTATATTTCTATATTTCTATATAATTTTTATATAGTTCCTTCTTCCAGTAGGTGGTAGGTGTCAGGTGTCAGGGGCTGTTCCATAATGTTCAGTAAGAAGGAAACTCCTATTTGACAATGCGGACAGGCAGGTAGCATCAAATTCAGTTGTCAGTGGGTCCCAAGCCCACAGCAGTCAGCCAGGAGTTGAGAGACCAGACTCCGGGGCTAAAGGAGGATGGAAAGACAGAGCTGCTTTAGCGGTAGGAGCATTCTGGAGCCCCCAGCTCGGAAGGATAGAATAATAGGTGGGATTCGATGGCTGAGACCCAGTCCCAGGAAGACAAGACAAGCCCGTGGTTAGCATGTGGTGGGAAACATGCCGACCGATCTCAGCTACAAGGCCCAGCATAGGCCTGGAGGACAGCTGCAAAGGGATGAACTGATGTCCCATCCAAAGCATCTGGCCATAGCTCAAAATCTACCCCCTCCGCCCACCCCACCGCAATTAACTGATGATTGGTCCTTGAGCCAGAGGGAGCTACACCTGCTGGGGAGGATGAATGGAATTTTTTCAGCTTTGGTTTTATTCATTTTTAAACATACATGTTTGAATAAAAAAATCAAAACTTTATGGAAAGATGTATACAGGAAGTCTTGCTTTCACTGTCCTCTCCATTCTGCCCTCCTCCGCCCCCTACGGATAACCACCCCCAATAGATAGTTATCCTTTCAGTGTTTCTTCTCACAAATATAAACTACTATGGATACATAGTCTTACTCCCCCCTGCCTGTAATACAAAAGATAGCACACTATATACATCTTGTTGTTGTTGTTTTGTAAAGATTTTATTTATTTATTTGACAGAGAGAGAGAGATCACAAGTAGACAGAGACGCAGGCAGAGAGAGAGAGAGGAGGAAGCAGGCTTCCCGCCGAGCAGAGAGCCCGACTCGGGGCTCCATCCCAGGACTCTGGGATCACGACCTAAGCCGAAGGCAGAGGCTTTAACCCACTGAGCCACCCAGGCACCCTATACATCTTGGTGGGTTTTGTTTTGTTTTATTTTAACTTGACAATATGTCTTGCAGATTTCTCTACCCCAAAAGGTGGAAATCTTTGTCTTCTTTTATTGCTGCAGGGTACTATGCTGTGTGGAAGTACGGAATTATTTTGAACAAAGGCCCTATTTGTACTGAACACTTGGGTTGTTTCTCATCGTTTGCTCTTACAAACAATAACACAAGGCATGATTCTGGGTGAGTGTCATCTGTATTTTTACCAAAGTATACATAGCATCAATGCTTAGAAGTATGGTGGCTGGTCAAAGGGTAAGTTCATTGATAATTTTGTGCATTATTCTCAAGTCTTTCTTTCTTTCTTTTTTTTTTTGATTTTTAAATTTATTTTTTATTTTTTTATAAACATATAATGTAACCCCACCGCCCTCTCCTGATACCCCTCTCCCCTGCCCCCCTCAGTTTGTTTTATGACATTAAGAGTCTCTTGGTGTGTCTCCCTCCTGATCCCATATTGTTTCATTTTTTCTTTTCCTACCCCCTTATCCCCCTCCCCCCCTGCCGTTGCATCTCCACTTCCTCATAGCAGGGAGATCATATGATAGTTGTCTTTCTCTGATTGACTTATTTCACTAAGCATAATACCCTCTAGTTCCATCCATGTCGTCGCAAATGGCAAGATTTCATTTCTTTTGATGGCTGCATAGTATTCCATTGTATATATATACCACTTCTTCTTTATCCATTCGTCTGTTGATGGACATCTAGGTTCTTTCCATAGTTTGGCTATTGTGGACATTGCTGCTATAAATATTCAGGTGCACGTGCCCCTTCGGATCACTACGTTTGTATCTTTAGGGTAAATACCCAGTAGTGCAATTGCTGGGTCATAGGGTAGCTCTATTTTCAACTTTTTGAGGAACTTCCATGCTGTTTTCCAGAGTGGTTGCACCAGCTTGCATTCCCACCAACAGTGTAGGAGGGTTCCCCTTTCTCTGCATCCTCACCAGCATCTGTCATTCCCTGACTTGTTAATTTTAGCCATTCTGACTGGTGTGAGGTGGTATCTCACTGTGGTTTTGATTTGTATTTCCCTGATGCTGAGTGATGTGGAGCACTTTTTCATGTGTCTGTTGGCCATCTGGATGTCTTCTTTGCAGGAATGTCTGTTCATGTCCTCTGCCCATTTCTTGATTGGATTATTTGTTCTTTGGGGGTTGAGTTTGCTAAGCTCTTTATAGATTTTGGATACTAGCCCTTCATCTGATATGTCATTTGCAAATATCTTCTCCCATTCTGTCAGTTGTCTTTTGGTTTTGTTGACTGTTTCCTTTGCTGTGCAAAAGCTTTTGATCTTGATGAAGTCCCAATAGTTCATTTTTTCCCTTGCTTCCCTTGCCTTTGGCGTTGTTCCTAGAAAGAAGTTGCTGCGGCTGAGGTCGAAGAGGTTGCTGCCTGTGTTCTCCTCAAGGATTTGGATGGATTCCTTTCTCATGTTGAGGTCCTTCATCCATTTTGAGTCTATTTTCGTGTGTGGTGTAAGGAAATGGTCCAATTTCATTTTTCTGCATGTGGCAGTCCAATTTCCCAACACCATTTGTTGAAGAGGCTGTCTTTTTTCCACTGGACATTCTTTCCTGCTTTGTTGAAGATTAGTTGACCCTAGAGTTGAGGGTCTATTTCTGGGCTCTCTATTCTGTTCATTGATCTATGTGTCTATCTTTGTGCCAGTACCATACTGTCTTGATGATGACAGCTTTGTAATAGAGCTTGAAGTCTGGAATTGTGATGCCACCGCTTTGGCTTTCTTTTTCAATATTCCTTTGGCTATGCGAGGTCTTTTCTGGCTCCATATAAATTTTAGGATTATTTGTTCCATTTCTTTGAAAAAACTGGATGGGATTTTGATAGGCATTGCATTAAATGTGTAGATAGCTTTAGGTAGCATAGACATTTTCACAATATTTGTTCTTCCAATCCATGAGCATGGAACATTTTCCCATTTCTTTGTGTCTTCCTCAATTTCTTTCATGAATACTTTATAGTTCTCTGAGTATAGATTCTTTGCCTCTTTGGTTAGGTTTATTCCTAGGTATCTTATGGTTTTGGGTGCAATTGTAAATGGGATGGACTCCTTAATTTCTCTTTCTTCTGTCTTGTTGTTGGTGTAAAGAGATGCAACTGATTTCTGTGCATTGATTTTATATCCTGACACTTTACTGAATTCCTGTACAAGTTCTAGCAGTTTTGGAGTGGAGCCTTTTGGGTCTTCCACATGTAGTATCATATCATCTGCAAAGAGTGATAGGTTGACTTCTTCTTTGCCTATTTGGATGCCTTTGATTTCTTTTTGTTGTCTGATTGCTGAGGCTAGGACTTCTAGTACTATGTTGAATAGTAGTGGTGATAACGAACATCCCTGCCGTGTTCCTGACCTTAACGGAAAGGCTCTCAGTTTTTCTCCATTGAGAATGATATTTGCTGTGGGTGTTTCATAATATTGAGGTATGTGCCCTCTATCCTTACACTGTGAAGAGTTTTGATCAGGGAAGGATGCTGTACTTTGTCAAATGCTTTTTCAGCATCTATTGAGAGTATCATATGGTTCTTGTTCTTTCTTTTGTTAATGTACTGTATCACATTGATTGATTTGCAGATGTTGAACCTACCTTGCAGCCCTGGAATAAATCCCACTTGGTTGTGGTGAATAATCCTTTTAATGTACTGTTGGATCCTACTGGCTAGTATTTGGTGAGAATTTTTGCATCTGTGTTCATCAAGGATATTGGTCTGTAATTCTCTTTTTTGATGGGATCCTTGTCTGGTTTGGGGATCAAGGTGATGCTGGCCTCATAAAATGAGTTTGGAAGTTTTCCTTCCATTTCTATTTTTTGGAACAGTTTCAGGAGAATAAGAATTAATTCTTCTTTAAATATTTGGTAGAATTCCCCTGGAAAGCCATCTGGCCCTGGGCTTTTGGTTGTTTGGAGATTTTTGATGACTGTTTCAATCTCCTTACTGGTTATGGGCCTATTCAGGTTTTCTATTTCTTCTTGGTTCAGTTTTGGCAGTTTATATGTCTCTAGGAAAGCATCCATTTCTTCCAGATTGTCAAATTTGTTGGCTCTCACATCTTTCCAAAGGAACTTCCGGTTTTCGCTAACCTTAGCAGTATGTGAGAATTCCTACCTCCTCCCCCCGCCCCCCACACTCTCCACTGTTGTCAGACTTTTAAATTGTTACCAAGCTGGCAGAAGGTTGTAATTTTGAGAATTGCTCTTTTTTATTTTTTAATTTATTTTATTTATTTTTTTCAGAATGACACTTTTGAAAATTGTACTTTTATAAAAGCCCCCACTAAGTAATGCTTCATTATTTGGAATAGTCCTTCATCCTTCCTTCTTTCTTTCCTTTAAACACCATAGGCCGGGAGCGCCTGGGCGGCTCAGTTGTTAAGCGTCTGCCTCTGGCTCAGGTCATGATCCCAGGATCCTGGCATTGGGCTCCTTGCTCAGCGGGAAGCCTGCTTCTCCTACTCCCACTCCCCCTATTTGTGTGCCCTCTTTTGCTGTATCTCTCTGTCAAATAAATAAATACAGTCTTCTAGAAATTAAAAAGAAAAAAACACCATTGGCCCAAATAATTTGTGTTTGGTTGTTTAGGCTCGGTTATGTATTCTAAAACCCAAAGCAGCCTGGATAGAATGAATTAACTGGCTGGAGGAAGAAAGAGGAAGAATTAGAATCCTGACGGGGCACCCTCCAGCTTCTGCACACTACCCTGTGCTGGGTACCCGACCCCCCAACATGGGGCTGACCTCCTGGCCTTGACTGAACATCTCCCTGTCTCCTTCCTGACCACCAGGCAGCCGCTACCTGCCCACAAATATTGCCTACGATGGTAGGATGCCACGGAAAGAATTTTCAGAGACTTGCATGACGTACAGCTAGCCAACTCGGAGCAAGAACCACGAGAGCCCAGCCAGAGGGCCTCAAGTCTGCGGAGGAGTGGCTCAGGCCATTGTCTGTAAATCTGGTGTTCAGTAAGTGTTGATATAGAAGGATACATCTTTTTCATGTGTACTTGGATCATTAAAAATGGCTTTGAGCAAACCACTGGAGAAGCATGAAGTGTTCTTATGAACACAGAGGATCATCTTGGTGCTCATGACTAGAACAGATGACGACACAGCCCTGGGCATCCTGGGGCTCCTGCCTGCCTGCGCTGGACAGAATGTTCCTGTTCCCCACGAGGCTCCTGCTGCCCAACTTCTCGCTGCTTTCACTGTGGAAGTTTCACATGGAGACTGCCAGAAACCGAATTAACACATTTCTGAGAATATGGAATATATGGACACAGATTCCAAAATTTGTAAATTTAAAACTGTTCAAAACCAAAACATGAAATCAGATCCTGACAGAATAATACAATGCCAAGACTTGCCAAGACTGCAGGCCACCTAATCGTTAGGGTCTTGCTCTTGAATGAAAAAAAAATTAGAAGCTGAATCAAAGTATCTGGAAAACACATCTCGACTCAGCTATGATTAGCCTAGTTTTAGATCAGTTGTGCTAATTTTTTTTTTTTGGAGTACAAAGAAATTGTGAACAACTATAATAATTTTAATAATCTCTAGCTCTTTGAAAGTACAGTGAGAAAGATTTGGTAACAGTGTATTTTAGTTATACCATCTATTTAAAAAAATTGTAAGTCTATAGGGTGCCCACAAAGTCTTTTCTCATGCTAGTTTACAGTTATATGGATGTTTGGGGCCCCTGGGTGGCTCAGTGGTTAAGCATCTGCCTTCGGCTCAGGTCATGATCCCAGGGTCCTGGGCTCGAGCACCATATTGGGGTCCCTGCTCAGCAGGGGAGTCCACTTCTCCCTCTCCCCACTTGCCCTGCTTGTGTCTCTCTCTAAATCTTTAAAAAGAAAAATTAAGTTATATGGATGTTCCTCTCCACAAAAGTCTTACTTTCCCCATGTCGTTCCAGACATGTCCTCCCACACTGATCGCTGAAAGCATCCCTGAGTGCTGATGCTAAGTCCTTGAGTCACGTTACATGGAGAGGAGAACTTTTATGTCTAAAGGCAAAATTCCTCATTTGTTAAGTAGGGACCCTGAGGAGATCATGCTGAGGGCTGTCCTCTAGCTCCAAGAGCAGAATGTTGACACACTGTTCCCAGAGGGAGGCCATCTCACCTTCTCATTTCTGTACCAGTCACCACAAAGTGCATTCAGATGAACAGAGCAGTGGGCGCTTGCTTGCTTTGGAATATGGTTGGTTCTGTCACGCGATCTTCTGAAATTGTGGCCCGTGTCCTGATGTGAGAAGGATTCTGCTTGATTTCCTTGGAATAATGGGTTGATTTCCAAGGACACATTCTCATGCAGAGGGACTTTCTGGCTGTTGGGGAAGCATCAGAGGAGCTCTAATGGATCAGTCACATTGGTACATCTTCTGGGGCTGGGATGTTATCCCGTTATCACTCTGCCTGGCTGCAGAGGTGATTCATTCATTTGAGTAATGCCAGTGGAGGACCAGGACCTACGCTGGGCCCCGGATATATGGTGGGGTGCCCTCCTGCAGCATTTAATCAAGGGCTGGAGACACAAACACTCACAGCCATTTACAACATACTAAGGGCTGAAGGAGTGATGTCCACGAATCGGTTTTACAGCCGAAGACGTGATTACTCCACCAGGTATGTGAAAACTGGGGCCGGGAAGGCTTTACGAAGGGAGTGACACTGAACTGAATTTTCAGAGACAGTAGCTTTTGATGAAGCAGTGGGAAAGAGCACAGAAAGGAGCAAATGCAAAGGCAGAGAGGAATGAGAGAGAGCCCTGGTGGGGCGGGGAATGAGACATGGAGGGGGCCAGATGCTGGAGGAAGTGGCTGCATGTTCCCGGAAGGGCTGGCACAGCGAGGGGAACCAGCAAACGTGGGTCAGGGCAGAGGACGCCATTGTGACTAGGCAGGGCTGTCCCCAGGGTGGCCATAATGAGCTGGCTGGCCACAGGGAATGGGCCCTGCAGAGGAGGAGGAGCACCCTCAGGGGTCGGGGGCTGGTGGCTAGGAGGAGAAGAACCTGGTGAAGGAAAAAGAGCATGGAGCAGCTTCGGGCTAAAATGGTCTTAGGGAAGTCAGAGGAAGAGAAAGCTATGTTTGAGGTTCAAAGAGCTATCGGAGTAGCCCCCCACTGGTTCACCTGCCTCCTTTCATAGGGAAGGAAGTTGGAGTCTCTCTGCCTGAAGGTACTGCTTTGGGGTCAAAGACTCTGCCTTGTGTCCAGAAACTCTCATCCCACCCACACCCTGAGGCTGTTTCGTTCCCGCTCGGTACTTTAGAAGAGCTTAGCTGATCTAACTAGATGCCTCACCCTGGCACCAATACGTAGGTATAGAATGACAATCACAGGGCACCCTACTTCAGATTTCACTGTGTATTTCCAGAAGACTGACGCAGAAGAAAGCCAAGACAAAACTCATTCTAGGGATTTCCTAGAAGAAAAAAGGTCATTAGAAATCACAGATGACCTTTTCCAGTGGCCAGGTGATGTTAAAAAACAGAGTGTGGGGGTGCCTGGGTGACTCAGTGGGTTAAAGCCTCTGCCTTCGGCTCGGGTCATGATCTCAGGATCCTGGGATCCAGCCGCATTCCTCAGCAGGGAGCCTGCTGCCTCCTCTCTCCCTCTCTCACTCTTTGCCTGCCTCTCTGCCTACTTGTGATCTCTGTCTGTCAAAAAACAAAACAATAAAAAAAAAAAAACCAGAGTGTGGCAGGAATTATGAAATAAAATGGAGGCAGGTGATCAACTGTCCAGTGAGTTTATCCATAGAAGGTCAGCAAGCAAGGTCATTCCAAAGTTTTAACCTTGAACGTAAAATTTTTCTGACTTTTCTGAGTTATCTCATGTTAGTAAGATGGTCTCGCCTAGTTAATGATAAATGTGTCAAAGTATAAATTACAATTTGCAACAATTGTTTTTTTCCAGACCGAGTAAGGTTTCTAGTAACAGTGTCTGGCTATCTCTAGAAGTCTCCTTATTGTTCTCCTCCCTCTTTTCCCTCCATCCCACTTGCTTTCATCTTTGTCCTCTTTTCCACTGCAGCCATCCTGGATGCGGCATGTTCTCAATCCCCCCAATCTTTGTGATTGCAAACAAAGGGTCCCCCCGGGCCCCACAGGCAGGGTGCAGGTTCTGGAGGCCACCTCCCCCCTCCCTGCAGCCTTAGAACCAGCATGATTTTTTGGTGGTGGAGAGCCTCTCTGTGCTTCATGATCACCTCCGAAGGAAAAATGCTTCTAACTACCCACTGTCGTATCAGGCCAAAGAATCCTGGAAGGACTAGGCTGGAAAGGCACCCCCAGCCTGCATACCCCTCCCTCTCCCTCACCTAGTCCCTGCCAAGGATCAACTGTGACAGGCCTAGCAATGACAAACCCTGGGATTCCAGCCTGCAGGAAATGGATTGAGGACCCAGAAGCCCGAACTGTCAGGATGGAAAGAAAGAAACCTTTTCCGTGGGTAGGTGTGTTTTCCTTTCCATAGGTTTAGCTTGTGAATAGGTGGGGCTATGAATGAGGGAGTACTGTGCAGTGAACAGAGTTTATCCCCAGCCTCGCAGCCTTCCCATTCACTGCCCTGGGTCCTGCTTCAGCTCATCCTCTCTCGGTCCTGTTCGCCTCTTTCTCCCCTCCTCTTCGTCTGCATCAAAGCAAGCCTTCAGGAACGGATCCAAAATATATCATAATATGGTGTCATTGACCGATAAAAGCTTCAGGTACTACTCAGTAGAAACATATTTGTATTCTGATAGGGCTCAGAGCCTTTAAAGAAAGGAATAAATCCATAAATCTTTAATGGAGAAATGTTAATTAAGTAGCAGAAGAAATGTTTGGAATTGAGTGGACCATACCTAGTTTTCCTGAAATCACATGACAGATACCTATTCTATTTAGAAATCAAACACACACACACACACACACACACACACACACACCCTACTTACCAACTTAATTCCAGGCAATATGTCAAATATATATATATGTATACACACACACACACACACACACACACTCTCTCTCTCTCTCTCTCTCATTTAAGTCTTACCCAAACCTCCCCTCCCAAAATAAAAACATGCAAGGTAGATATTTACTGTTTCATGTATATTCTGCTACCCAGAAAGTTAATTGCCAAAACTTGCACTGCCCATAAATGTGGAACTGGGATGTGAGTCCAGCTTCTTTCTCCAGATCAGGAAGCTGCCAGAGGTAACACTCTTTTCATGTGGTGGGAAGCAGCTTTCCTGCTTGCCTCCTGGGTTGCTTAGTTAAGGAACGCACAGAGCTTTAAAAGTCTTTTAAGTCATCTTAAAAAGTCCTCTTAATTGTCTCTGTCTAACAATTTCCTCTGAACTTCCCCATTTGTGAATGTCATCCTCGTAATGAAGCCCAGTGCCTGCTCTATTTTCATTTTTCAGCCTATGCAGGATATAAAAAATAAACAGCATATGGTGCAAAGTTAATGAGATTAAAAAATAAGTTCACTTAAAATAATCCATGGGCTTTTCTATGTGTGTTCTTGGTCTGACTTCAAAAACCACAGGCGTTTTACTATGCTTTAAAAAAGGGTGAATATTTGCATTGTTTCTGTTGAGGTCAGTGGGAAACCAATCTCACAGAATCAGCACTAATAATCATGTTGTTTATAAACAAGTGTCGCGCTAACCAATACAGACTGAGACTTAACTGTGATGGGCTCGAGCATTAAACATATTCAAGGCAACTCTCTCCAGTTACAGATCTCATGCTCACGTGATACCCCTTTAGCCTGCAAGGATAATGAAGTCTCACCCAGGGAGGAAGATGGGAAATCAGTTTCTCAGAGTAGTAGCCCTCTGAAGATAGCCTACAATTTATATTACCATAATAGGTCGACCTGATCTTTTCAGGAAAATTTCCTACACCTTTGAAGCAAATTAAAAAGAAGGAGGAGAAATTAGGGCACCTTTCTTTATTTTATTTTATTATTATTATTTTTAATATTTTATTTATTTATTTGACAGAGATCACAAGTAGGCAGAGAGGCAGGCAGAGAGAGAGGAGGAAGCAGGCTCCCCGCCGAGCAGAGAGCCCAATGCGGGCTGGACTCCAGGACCCCGGGACCACAACCCAAGCAGAAGGCAGAGGCCCCAACCCACTGAGCCACCCAGGCACCCCACTTTCTTTATTTTAAAATGATTAGCTAGGGGCGTCCTGGGATCGAGCCCCGCTTCGGGCTCTTTGCTCTGCATGGGGCCTGCTTCCTCCTCTCTCTCTGCCTGCCTCTCTGACTACTTGTGATCTCTGTCAAATAAATAAATAAAATCTTAAAAAAAAAAAAATAAAATGATTGGCTAACCACATAAAGGTATTGTTCCTTAAGCTACATCAGTTCTCTGCTTTAAAAGAAACAATTAATTTGAAAATGCATGTGACTAATTTTACTTGGATGTTTGTGTTCAGCTACAAAATTCTTTTGACAATTAAGTCCTAAGAACCTAAGGTCCTAAGACCGTGGGTCCAGGATTATTCTGAGTATGGTGGAAGATGGAAGAGAATCTTGAAGGTGGGGACTTTTTGTTCTTAAGGAATTGACAACCCAGCTAGAGGGACATAAGGGCCTTAATAAAATAATAGTATCAGACACTTCCCTGATGCCATGCACTGTGCTCAGAGCTTTGCAAGGATTATTTAATCTCAGAAGCCCAATGAATTAGGTACTGTTATTCTTCTGTATTTTTGACAGGATGAAATCAAGGTTTGTGTGGTTTACTGAACTCTCTCGAAGTGCTGTGAGAATTATGAGAAATCATAGGCACTATATTGGGTTTCAATATTGCTTCCTACTTAAAAAAAAGAAGAGAAAAAAAAAGAAGAAAAACCCAAACAAAGCAAAGAAAAAAAATCAGTATTTTGAACCAGACATAAGTTTTCTTCTCTCATAAACCAAGTCTGAAGACAGACAGTAACTGAGCCGGCAGCACACCTCCCCTTAAACACCCCGACTTCCTTGTCTCCAAGGGATCTGGGAAATGTAGACTTTACATTTTTCTTTTTTTAACAGGTGGTCACGTGCCCAGTTAAAAATCGGGGCTTCAGCTACTAAGGGTAAAGAGAACAAATGTTGGGTTAGCAAAGCAACTTGCTTCTCTGCCATATCTATGTGCCCCTCGGCGGGGCACAGGATAGACAAAACACGTGTTCTGGAAATCACAGCTGTAAAACTCAAAGCAGATTAGAAGTGGCTTGGTTTGTTGGTTTAAATACAACTATTTCTGCCTGAGGTTTTCCCTTTTCTAGATGGATGCCCTACCCTTAGATAGGCAAGTGAGTAAGAAGAAGGGAAGGCGTGCTCCGGACAGGGCTTGCCTCTCCTTTCCTCCCCCCAGATACGCCAGGTGGTTTGTCTCAAGGTTTGCAGCCGTGGAAAGGTGGCAGAAAGCCATGTCAATGCAAAAAGAAAGATACTGCCTGGGTCCGGGCATTTCCCAGCCTAGGATTCTACTTTCTTCCTGTGCCTTCTTTCAGGGACAACAAATGATACCTCTGGCCTCTGGCAAATGGGTAGCCTCTGGGGAGCCACACTGCATAATTCCAGGGGACACACAGTCACAGGGCTCAGAGGCGTCCTTTTAGATGGAGGGCAACAAGCATGGCACCCCCTGGGGGCTGCGTCTTGACTCTGTGATTTGTTCTGAACAGTTTCCCATGGACCATCTCAATTTCACAAATTCCTGGATCTGAGAGAAGGCTCCCAGGTCACAAAATGTTTGCCCTGTGTGGATCTGAGGAGTCGTTTCCAGCTTTTTAAAATCCTCTGAGGCACCTTTAGGTCTGGGATTCTATGATGAGCAAAGTTGGCTTATCTGAGCAGTGGGGGGGTAGGGGGGCAGGGAGCGGTACCGAGAAAACTAGGGTAGGATAGAGGGACAGGAGGAGGGGACTGGATGGTGGGGATACGAGCTGGAGTTTCCAGCTGCTTCGTACATTGGGCCAGGAAGGGGTGGAGGAGGAAAAAGAAGGGAGAGGTAAAGCCCAGATCCTCCCATTGCCTCGTGTGCACATCTGAACCGTTACCAAAGTCTTCCCAGGCCTCACCTCACCATCTGCCCCACGGAGGGTCACTGCAGGCATGCATTTATGCTTCGAGTAAATTAGAAAAAGACATCCCATCCTCCAGTGGACTCAGTCCTGTGCCAGGACTCAGTGAGTGGCAAGTGAGGCTCTGGCTGGCTTTGCAGCTCCCACTCATCTCCTTGGCTGGGAGCCCTTGAGCAGTGAACAGTCCGCACATTCTTAAGTGGGGGGACTCTTTGGGGTCAGTTTACTTATCACCATCCCCACGGTGCCTCCTGTCCTCATCCAACCTCTCCATCTCTCATCCCTCACTTGGACCGTGCTTCGTCATGACAGAGAACTCCGGGAGCCACTTACAGTCTCCCATTTAGCCTTTTGTGTTGTCAAGGAAGGTTATACATTTATTGCTAGAGATACAGTGGCCAGATGAAAAGAGTTTCATCATGTTGGTTTTAAACTTGTGATCTGTTAACAGATCACACAGCTGTAGGGCACTATGAATCAATTAAAAATAAGTCCTAGAATTATTCTAAGCGTAAAAAAGCACACCTGGATTGCACTGTGTTTTGGAGGCTGAATACATTAAAAAAATGTAAACATTAAATGAGTTTTTATGATCCTTAGTGTTTCTTCATATCATAATTCACTGGGAGCCTCAAGAGATGGAGGTGGTCAGGCCTCCCTGGCCTGAGAGATGAGTCTGGACCCGGAGACAGTCCCCCATTCTACCTCCCATCTGCTCTGGCTCCACCCCTTCCTGGCAGCCAGTGGGTCCCCTGACGACCCGGATGCTGTGCTGTCAGCCCGAGGCTCACGTGTGGCAGTCCCTTAGTACTGCTCTTGAATACCGGCCTTGACTGAGGACCCCACCTCTGCGGCAGCTGCTGGCTAGCCGGCCCCACTCTGCTCTCTACCTCACTGGCATTCTGCTGTCTGGGATGCCCTTTCCCTTCTTGCTCTGGTTTTCTCCCACTTTGCAGTTTTCGGCCCAAGCCATACTTCCCCTGCCTGGTTCAGGCTTCTTCATGGACTGCCCTCCTAGAACCCTGTCTCTTCACACAATTCTACGTTTATTAGTGTGATCATTTGTCTAGCAGCAGGTTCACTCTGTGAGGTAAGCATCCCCTTTCCTTCTCTGCATCCCACCCCACTGTGATGGCTACAGAGCTCAGCACCGGGCCGGTGCAGAGGAGTAACTCAGGAGTTATTTGCTGAATGAATGGGGCTGAGCCAAGAGGCCACCTTCCCAGCTGCTCCTTGTGTTACGCTTTGGGAGGGAAAACTTTTCTCACACATGGTCCTTGAGAAAGCAGGTCACCAGCACCAGAGAGAAGTGCGGCTTGAGAGAGGAGACATCTGAACGGTCAGAGATGCCAAGGATCTAGCCCATTGAATTTTAAGGCCTACAGCAACATCCCACATGCTAACATTTCCTGTAAGTTAGGGAGAGGAAAAAAACAAAGATTTATGCTTAACAACTTGGATGTTCTTAGAGGAATGCATTGATAATTTCTCAATGAAATCTGTGAATTTCATTTTGTGAAAGAAAGCACATAACCAAGTCCTTTGTCCCTTACAAGAACAATGAGGGCACTGCAATAATCTACCCTTAAAGGTGCCCACTGATGATCTTAATGGATCAGGGACAAAGCAACTGAAGATAAGCAGGGTGAAATAAAAATCACACATGCACTGAGGGGCCTGGGTGGCTCAGTTGGTGGGGTGTCCAGTTCTTGGTTTTTGCTCAGGTAATGATCTTGGGATCGCATGATCAAGCCTGCATGGGGCTCTGGGCTCAGCAAGGTGCTTGGTTGTTCCTCCTCCCCCAACCCCCCGCCCAAACAAATAAATAAATAAATAAAAGATTTAAAAAATAATCACACATGCACTACATTAATGCATGAGTTGTTTGGAATTTATTGTGCTTGAAAAGTAGTTTTATTTTAGAAGTTTATGTGTACTATGAAGCAATTAATCACATATAAGACCCAGAAGGGCCTCAGAGAAGTAACCAAAATCTTTCTAGAAAATGGAGGTGTTTTGCTCTCCAAATGGCTTGCCTTTGTATACTTGATTATTACACATGACTTCAAATAGGTTTACTTCCCAAGTAGTTACTCCCGAAGAACGAGAGTGGAGCTATCTACAAAGTGTCTTTATCCACATAGCAGGGTTATCAGTGATAGAAGCCATACTATAAGGTTTGTGACTATAAGACACATAATGGTAGGAGAGAGTACTGAAAGACACCTGCAGGTGCCCAGTAAGAGATTTTGATGGGAATAAAATGAAAGAAATGTCATCAAACACATATTTATCTAAAAGTCCTAGAAAATTTCTAAACGAGGCTGTAATAAAAAATTTATTACATACCATTCAAAATGTGGATGGTCAAATATAAGATAAAAAGTACAATGTTCTAAAATGTAATAAGGTGTTTCTTCATACATTTCATCGATGTTACTATGTTTCTAGGGACCCTTGAGAGAAATTGCAGTAGCCTAACAGGAAACTTGACCTAAGGTTCTGGAAGTGTACCCCCATCAGTGGTGGGTTCCCAGTGTTACGGTGCCAGATGGAGGATTGAGGATGAGCGCAGTGCCTGTCAACAAGGCACAGCCCCAGGGAATCTTGTTGGGTGGGAAAGTCTGAGCTTGCTTTTTTATTGGCCAAACCCTCTGTCCTTTCAGGGCAGCCCTGAGTATCTTTTAAGGTTATTGTTTATTTTTCCTATTGAGGACAGGACCAAGATAATAATTATCTTTTTATTCTCAAAGCATGTCACAAAGTAGATTCAAGATCAATTTGTTTGATAACTCAGTGGAACTTATTCCCATCTAGGTTGATCATGCAGGCTATATTATTCTTACTAAGTACAGTAGTGCTACTATTCATCAGAGTCCCCAAATTTATTTAAATTATTTTCGCCTGGTTTTTTTTTTTTTCCATATCCCACCTATTTTTTGCCTCCTAAACTTATGGACCACTGTTAATTTGCAAAGTTGTTTCAGATCAAATGCTATGTCCCATACCTTGCATTTACTCGGTTATTCACTGCTAACATCTAAATCGGAGAAGTGAAAAGGACAATTGTTTAGTGCTTTTAAAGTCCCTGCCCAAGATCAGTAGGGAAATCCCATTAGCTCCATTCATCGCATTTCTCATAAATCTAAAAGGAAAGCAAGTATCCAAAGCCTTATTCTTTAATAGTTCTTATTTGTAAAACCTTGACAGGGCTTTATTCTAAATTGCTTCCAAATTACATAAAGAATACTGAGAAATATGATGGTTAGTGAATCGTGATAGCTTCAGTTATCGAATAAATAACCAGGAGAGTAAAAGGGGACTAATCTGAAAGCAAACAGAATGATGGGCTACGGTGAGGCAGAAAGAATAGAGCTGTGGCATTCTTCAACTACCATCTGGCTCTTTAAGTGGCCAAGTGGAAGAGTCTTTCCTTTGGGGCCCTAAAACTTCCTCAAAAGGAGCAGTATTTAAATATTAGTATTTCCATAAAGTAACTCCCCTCCTCCCACCAAAAAACCCAAACAAACCAATCCTTTTGGGGCAAAAAGGAACGCTTAAGAAAATAATGGGTAATCTTCTGGCTAAACATGAGGGCGCAGGGCAACCTGTGGTGGGAGGTTGGCTGCAGGGGCCTGGTGGCCATTTCCCAGCTTGGGGGGACTTCAGCTCTGTCACTTTGTGGTTAGAGTGACTTATTCCAGTTGTCATTATTGTTTTGAAATTAGGCCAGAGGGGTAAAAGTAAGGACTTCATTAGGAAAAACTGTACCTGTTAATTTCTAGTACCTTATTTCATCAAAAGGAAACACTCATGTAGTGTTGCTGTATAGGATAAATGAGGCAAGTGGATACAAAAGAATTATCTATGGTTCTAACTGTGCTTCTGTGAAATGGGGACCTGTTTCATCACTTTCGAACGGACCCCTGACAATTGCTGTTTTTGTCTATTAAGTCATGGATTTTTACCTCAAACTCTAAGAGGCTTTTCTTTTGTTTTCTTGAGAAGGTGTATTTAAAAACTGTAAGCTGAATGACAAGGAGCCCGCCACTTGTCTTCAGCAAGGATGCTTTCAAGAAGGTATTTTAGCATTCTCTGTGGTTTAAGAGACAAAACCAAGTCCTGCCGGCTTTGTGTTGTGCTCCTACAGACTGCAGTGCCTTCTGTCTGCTTTAGGGTGTGGCATCTGCCATTGGGTAGGAGAAACTGGCATGTGTCGCCTTTTATAGCAGGCTGATTTCATTGTGCTGGGGGCCTCTACTGCATAGCCTCTTGGTTCCAATCTTCTAGTTGACTTGCTGAAACAAATGGAATTAAAAGAGATTTTGACTTTCTGTACCTATTTTTTTTTTTAGTTCCATGATTTCTGTACATGAAAAATAATTTTAAGAAAAGGGCCAGAGCTAAACTTGGTGACTCATTTTCCCCTTTCAGGATTAGCTGTGAAAATAAGCCACAAAATATAGCTACACCTGTTTAAATGGACTTTGACATATTTCATCAGTTTGGAAAAATGCTTTCTTACAATTACATGTATTTATTTAGTTTGGGTCTCAGTGTCTAAAAGCATAAGTATGTAATTGATTTTAGAATATATGTGTACACACACAAAACAGACATGTGTTTATATTTGCATATAAAAAACTTTAAAATTCAACTTTTGTGGTGTACTGTGTATAATTAGTATGTATTTGAATGCATAAAGGGAGAAAATCCAGGAGAAAATGTCAAAAAGGCACACTAACAAAGATGTAGTATTCTCTTGGCAAAAACTGATGAATGATTTGGCATGAATTCATCTTACAGTTCTGTAATTCTCTGTTACACACAATGATATAACCCGTTTTCCAGTTGTTTGCATAGAATTGCAATTTGTTGTTTGTACACTCTGTAATGACCCTTGGGTGTGCACCTTACTCCCCTCCCCCACCAATTAGTCACCAGCTTTTCCCACCTATCCTCTTCTGTTTAGTCATTAACATATTTGCACTTGCTCAAGCGAATAAAAATAACCATTGCAGTTAAAATAAACTAATCTTTATAAGAAGCTGAAGAGTGAGATGATTTTAGAAAACTATGTTCTACTAAAATCATACATATTATTTCAGCTAGTGTGACCCCTTGGAAGATCTGGTTTCCACACTAGTACAAGTGAGTCATTGCTTAGGTTAAGAAGGCCTGCTTGAAGATACCCAGAAGGTTACTAGGTGATAAATTAACAATAATAAAAATATTTAAAACATCATCAAGTGACAAAACAGAGTATATTTAAAAGAGTAAAGTCTGAAACATTTCTGCTTTAAGATTAGATTCGACCAGTTTACGTTACTATTGATCTTATGTTTATTAAACATAATGTGTATTTCTTTTTAGTTTTCTTTCACACTGCTTAGAAACGAACCCATATCAAGAGGGTTAATTGTGCACATTAACCTCTGAAATATGATGAAAGGCGTCGTATAGATTTATGAAGACAGGAGATAAACTTCAGCTGTCACTATTATGGCACCAATAGTGAAATTTCCATGTGCAAGTGGGAGCATAACACACCAGCCTACTTATTTGAAGACTTTCCCTTTACAGAGAGGACAGACACGGGCATTTTAGGAAAAATGCTCCTTTGGGAATGCTTTTGCGTTTTCACTGATAAGCCTGCACGCGTATATGAGGTGCCTTGGAAAACGGTTATATAAACATCTCTGGGGCGGGTGCCCTCAGCCTCAGCACTTAGTGAGCACTTGCTGTGTACCGGGCACAGCACTCCCTGAATGAGGCTAACCTTCCCTTCAACGCTTTCAAATTTCGCAGTTTGAAGAAGTTGTGGCAATCACGCTGATGGCCCGAATCAAGGCAGAGAGGCCAACATTCTGAAAAATTACATAACTCCTGGGAGAGGCAGTGCTTTTGCCCAGATTGCCCAGATATTTTCTTTCTCCGTCGGCTCCCCCAGACCTTCGAGGCCAACAGACAACTTTGCTCCCCAGCCCTTCTCCCTCTTTTGTCTGCTCGTCAGACTCGTTTTCCACCTTTGTATCGTTCCTTTTAGACGTGAAAACAAACACGCGAGCGGCCGGTTGGCAAGGAGACGAGGCACGAGGGGAAAGTGCAGCCTCCCGTCGCCCCACGCCGCCGCGCTCCGGGCGCCTGCGGAGCCGGCCCAAGCCCCCGGCCCGGGGCCGCCGGGTGCCCGCGAGGCTGCGCCCCGGCGGGCGGGCGCAGGGCCCGGCGGGCGGCGGCGGCGGCGGCCCGCGCCGAGTCCAGTCCGCGTTTTGCGAGTGCACACGAGTAATCAGAGAGAAGTGGATAATAGTTGCTCGGGCTCGCTCGGCTCCCTCGCATGCCGTGCTGGGCCCGATAGGCTCAGTCAGTCGTGTATTTACCCATATCCGGGTTACAGAGGAAAAGAGAAAAGTTTCATTTAAACCTGAACTAAAAACTTTCACCATGAAATCACACAGCGGGAACAGGCTCAGACCGTAAGGCGTGCCTCCCGGTTCGGCTCCGGCGGGGCCTGCGGAGGGGGAGGGGGCTCGCTCGATTCCCGTCGGGGCGTGTGGATGCGCACAGGAGGGGCCGCTGACTAAAAAGTGGGTTTTATTGTCTCCCCCCGCCCCCCGCCCG
>ML109768.1:20122-40164 GCA_003697995.1 Taxidea taxus jeffersonii | reverse complement strand
CTAGAATTGTTGTTTTTCTTCTCTTCGATCTCCTGTTGGATTTGTAGGTGTTCGGACTGGTTTGATAGGCTATCTAGCTGATCTCCTGCTGGCTGATGTCGTCTCAGCCTCCTACTTCTCCGCCATCTTGACTCCTCCTCCCTCTACATATTATTTTAAATTATGCGTTGCAATTTCTTTAGTAACTTATATGTGCTAAGCACTTGACTAAGTGATTTCATTATTACAGTAACAGAATGGAATAAGTACTGTTTGTTTTAGAGATGAAGAAACTGAATAAAGTTCTGAAATGTTGAAAAGCTTTCCTAAGCTGTCTAGTGTCTATTGAGCCAGGATTTGAACCCAGTCCATCTACCTCCCAAGTTTGTGTTCTTATAACTTACCTATATTTTCAGTGCAATACACAAATTAGATATATACTACAATATTTTTTTTGTTGTTATAGAAACCTTCAGGTCATATATTGAAGTGTTTTGAATAATTAATTTTTGTGATGTAAAAACATTATAAATCCAAGGATGCTTGCTGACAAATATATGACTTTGCTTACTTAGTTGCACCAGTAATAGTACCATCTTACCTCTCATAGTACTCCGATCCTTCTTCTAAGCCAGGCAGAATACCAGTTAGCAATCCTTGTAGACCAGGCTTCAGTGTTTTACCCAAAGGCAGGTAATAGATCTCATACAAACTTAGCAATGTTGGTTTCACAGACATGGCAGCATTTGCAAGAAGAGGAAATAACCCAGAACTATTTAAAAACATAGAAACAAAAGGGGGTGAGGAGAAGCACATTGACTACAAAACATTAATTTATATGTACCTACATATATATATAAATCTTGATTTATATTTTGATGACATAATAAGTTCTCCTAATCAACTCAAAATGATATCCTCTTCTACATCCATTTAATCAACCCAGGTCTCTCACCTAAGCCTCATATTCATAAATCCAGTGGTCACCCAGCTATTTCACAAAGACTTCAAATTTCACAATTTCAAAATATGGCATCATTATCTGATTGACCAAAAAATTATAAATTTAGGAGTGATCCTTGACTCTTTTAAAAAAATCTCCTCCTTAACTTGTACTCAGTCACCAAGTTTTCTCTCCACATCACTCTTCTAGATAGTTCTTTGAATATTATAAATCATCTCCATCTCTACAAGACTTTTCCCTAGAAGACACAACTATTATGTAGTGCTCAATCATCCTGACTTACCAGGTACTGTTTCAGTATTGCCCTGAAGCACCTGTCCTCAGGAAAACCTTTCACTGGCTTTCTTTTGCCTTTCAGATACAGGCTAGTTTAATGCAGCTTTTAACATTTTTTGACGTTTTGCTACTACACACCTGTACAGCCCACATAAACTCACCAATTTTGCTCTTGCACCTTCTGCTCCAGCTATACTGAAGAATTCCTTTCAGATTTGTTTGAGAACCTTCCATGCTCTTCTGAGTGTCTAGGTCTTTCCATATGCTGCTCCAACAGATTTAATTCCTACTCTTTTACTTACATCTTTTTTGTTGTCTGGTGACTTCTAGACTTTTAGGAATTAGCCTAAGCCATTTCCTGGAGGAGACTGTCTTCAAATTAGACTAGGTTAGGCTTCCCATTTTGTGTTCCCATAGTATCCAATACTTACTTATTCTAGTAAGTAATTCTGTACTTACTGAGTAATTCTAATAGGTAGCTCTGTAAATAATAGAAAGCAAGGGACCATGACTATCTTTTTGTTTCTGTATCCTAAGGTCCTAGCACAAGTCCTCTTGCACTTAAGTGCATAATAAAAACATAAGGATTCTCTTGCTATTAATTTATATAGTAAATAGAGGTCATCAAGAGAGAACTGTTTCCTACTTTTCTGCCTCCAACTTTAGGTAGTCTGATCTAAATTTATAGTCGAAGTCTCTTCAAAGCTACTTTCCTCCATAAGCACCAGAGCCCAATGCTGGCTTTTGCCAAGATCCTGCTTCATCCATTTTCCTTTTTTTCCCCCTCTAAATTCTCTCTCTCTCTTTCTTTTTTAAAAGATTTTATTTTTTTTATTTGACAGATGGAGATCACAAGTAGGCAGCAGAAGCAGGCAGAGAGAGGGGAGGAAGTGGGCTCCCTGCTGAGCAGAGAGCCTGATGTGGGGCTCGATCCCAGGACCCTGGGATCATGACCTGAGCCGAAGGCAGAGGCTTTAACTCACTGAGCCACCCAGGGGCCCCAAAGATTTTATTTTTTAAATAATCTCTACTCCCAAAATGGGGCTCGAACTTACAACCCTGAGATCAAGAGTTGGATGCTATACCAACTGAATCAACTAGGCGCCTGCACCCTATAACTTCTGTCTTTTTTCTTCCACTTACATCTTTGTCTTTCAACACAATTATGTTCAATCTTATTCAGTGTACCTGGGTGATCTCAATTATTCTCAAGTCTTCAACTGCCACCTAAATGCCGACTGCTGTAAAATCTCTAGCCTGAGGTCCAAATTTGTCTTAGCAAAAGCTGACTACATATAATATTTCATGGTACTCAAACTGCACATTCAGCCTTCTTAGTAACACTGCTGTGTACTGCATCATGTTAAGAAAAAATAAACTTAAGGGGTGCCTGGGTGGCTCGGTGGGTTGGGCCTCTGCCTTCGGCTCATGATCTCAGGACCCTGGGATGGAGCCCCATGTTGGGCTCTCTGCTCGGTGGAGAGCCTGCTTCCCCCTCTCTCTCTGCCTCCCTCTCTGCCTACTTGTGATCTCTTTCTCTCTCTGTCAAATAAATAAATACAATCTTAAAAAAAAAAAAGCTTAAAGCGGCAATATGGTATTTTACCATATAACAGTTTATTCAACTTTAAAAGTATTTCTATATAATTATCTGTAACCATAAACCTTGAGATTAAAAAAATTACAAATGAAAAATATAAAGTCCAACATTAATATAAACTGTAGTTTTTAAATTAGCTGCACTTTGAAAAACTATAGAATAGCAATATAATTTCACTCTATGATGTGTAAGAATGTCTGCTATATCTAGAAACATTTTCCTAGGTGTGATATTATAGAGATAATTTATTATTCTGATAACATACTGCTGAAAAAATCAGATATACTGCGATTTTGTAAAATAACTTTTTCAAGGTAAAATTTGTGTTACTGAAGAGTTGAAAAATAGCAGGCATGACTTATAAAGTCCTGCATCAAGAAAGGAAAATCTACCATCTCTGAAACTAATAATGCACTAAATGTTAATTGAATTTGTAAATACAAATTTTAAAAAGAGAAAGGAAAATCTATCAGTTATTAGAGAATCACATGCAACACGAATTCAGAAATTCTTGACTTTTCTTTTAAAGTACTGTTTCTTGGAATGCAGCATTTATTACTATTAAAAACAACCAAGACATCCATGCAGAATTTAAAGAAAAAACATATATGCCCACTAAAGCAAACCAGCAAAGCTAAAAAGTTTGTTTCCATTTAAAAAAAAAAGTTATTTACTTTAGCATTGCCTGGGTGGTTCAGTTGGTTAAAGCATCTGCCTTTGGCTCAGATCATAATCCTAGAGTCCTGGGATCAAGCCCGCATGGGGTTCCCCGCTTAGTGGGGAGCCTGCTTCTCTTGCTCCCTCTGCTGCTCTCCCTGCTTATGGTCTCTCACTCTTGTTCTTTCAAATAAATCTTTTTTTTTTTTTTTTAAAGATGGATTAATTTAGAAAGAGAGCATGAGCAAGGCTAAGGGCAGAGGGAGAAAGAAGCAGACTTCCCACTGAGTGGGGAGCCTGATGTAGGGCTCCATCACAGGACCCCAAGACCTGAGCCACAACCAGAGGTTTAATGTTTAACCAACTAAGCCATCCAGGTGCTCCAAATTTGTATTTATTTTTTTTTTTCCAAAGTTTTTATTTATTTGAGAGAGAGAGAGAGAGACAGATGGCAGGGGTGGGGGGAGAGGGACAAGCAGACTCTGCACTGAGCATGGGGCCCAATGTGGGGCTCCATTTCATGAGTCTGAGATCATGACATGAGCCACAATCAAGGTGGCTTGTTTAACCGACTAAGCCACTGTGGTATGCCTAAAAGTTTGTTTTTAAAAAGACTAACAAAACTGATAAACTCTTGACAAGACTGATCATAGGGAAAAAATAAGGCCTGAGTTACCAATATCAAGAGTGAAAGAGGGAAAGTGGATATGCATATGGGAAAGAATGAAACTAGACCCTTATCTTACGCCACACACAACAGTTAACTTGAAATGGAGTAGAGACTTAAATATAAGGCTGGAGACCATAAAACTCTTAGAAGGAAACACAGGGGAAAAGTTCCCTGCATTGGTCTTGGCATTGATTTTTTAGATATGAAACCTAAAGCACAAGCAACAAAAAGCAAAAATAAACAACTGACACCATATCTAACTAAAAAGGTACTGCACAATAAATGATAATCAATAAAATGTAATCTAGGGAATGAGAGAATATATTTGCAAACCACATATCTAACAAAGAGTAAATATCCAAAATAATATCCAAAATTAATATAAGGGACTCATGTGTCAACAGCAAAAAACCTCAAATAATCCAATTAAAAAATGGGCAAAGGACCTGACATATCAGCCAAAGAAGATACTGGAATGGCCAATAAGTACATGACAAGGTGCTCAACATCATTAAACACCAGGGAAATACAAATCAAAAACAAAATGGGGTATCACCTCACAAGTGTTGGAAAGGCTATTACCAAAAAGACAAGAGATGACAAATGCTGGCAAGGATGTGTAGAAGAAAACCCTTGTATGCTGTTGGAGGGAATGCAAATTGGTACAGCAATTATGGAAAACAGTATAGAGGTCCTTCAAAAAATTAAAAATAGAAGTACAATATGATCCAGAAATCCCACCTCTGGATATGTATCTAAAAGAAATGAAATCATGAACTTGAAGAGATATCTGCACTCCCATTTCACTGCAGCATTATTGATAAAAGCCAAGACATGGAATCCATGTCTTGTATCCATTGACAGATGAATTGATAAACTGTCACGCGTGCTTGTGCATGCATTTACACAAACACACACACACACTCTCTCTCTCTGAAAGCAGTATTAGTTAGTCATTAAAAAAAATTTCTTGCCATTTGTGACAATAGGGATGGACCTCGAGGCCATGATGCTAAGTGAAATAAGTCAAACAAAAAAAATGATGGTTGCCTGGGATGGGTGGGGAGGAAAAGTGGGTGAAGGTGGTCAAAGATACAAACCTCCAGTTACAAGATAAGTAAATTCTGGTGATATAATGTATATGATGGTGGCTAGAGTTAACAATACTGTATTTGGAGTTGATAAGAGAATAGACCTTAAAAGTTCTCATCATAAGAAAAAAAATCATAACTGAGGTTATGATGGATGTGTTAACTAAATTTATGGTAATCATTTCACAGTATATACATATATCAAATAGTATGTTGTACCTTAAACTTATACAATGTTGTATGTCAATTACATCTCAATAAGGATCAGAAAAATTTCACACAGATATGAAAAAAAAGAGAGAAAGAATTAGTGATCTGGAAGTTAAGTAAGAGGAAATTATCCAGAATGAAACAAAGACAGACAAGAGGTTTGAAAACAAGAAAGATAGAATAAGAGATGGGGAACTCAGTAAGAAGATCTAACATGCTTACTCATAGTTCCAAAAAGGGGAAAGAGAATAGATGGAGTAAAGACAATTTGACGACATTCAGAATTGACGAAAATCACTGACTCACAATGAATTTAAAATCCCAATGAATCTATACCAGGATAATCCCAATGAATCCAAACCAGGATAAATAAATAGATACCACCCTCTAAATATGTCACAGTAAAACTACAGGGTATTAATGACAAAGATGTAGAAGAAAGGCTCTTACAGATAGGATAACTAGGTAAGTCTTCTCTCAGGATTTGATATTTAATCAGAGACCTGAATTAGAGCATTAGAGGGTGAGGGAAACAAAAAACAAAAAGATGAAGAAGCATAAACAAAGAGACCTGTATCACAGAACAAAGTGAGCTGGGTGGAAAAAGGTAGGAATTGGCTGTAATTGAGATAGGCAGGGCCAAAGTACATAAAACTTTAGAAGCAAGTGTAAGGACTTTGAATTTTCCTTCTAAGTAGCAGGAAGAAGTCAATGGAGGTTTTTAGCAGGAGAATGACATCTGTTTAAAGTACTAAAAAGTTGGGTGCCTGGGTGTCTGTGGGTTAAACCTCTACCTCTGGCTCAGGTCATGAATTCAGGGTCCTGAGATTGAGCCCTGCACTGGGCTCCCTGCTCAGCAGGGAGCCTGCTTCCCCCTCTCTCTCCTCCTGCCTCTCTGCCTACTTGTGATCTCTGTTTGTCAAATTAAATAAATAAATAAATAAAGTATTAAAAAGTTTATTTACTCTGGTACTGTGGGAAGAAAAGGGTGTAAAAGAATAAGAACGATATTATGTGTATGTTAGGAGACCAGTGACAAAACCAAGCTGGAGATAAAGCTTATTTAGAGCAGATGCTGCCAGTTAGGGTGGAAAGAAGTAGATGTACTGGAAGATCTATCAGAACAATAGCTAACATTTATTTAGCACTTCCCATATGCTGCAATGTTCTAAGTACCTTATATACATATTTACATTTTTAATTTAATTAACAATACTGTGAAACTGGTAATGAGAATACACAGAGAGGTGAAGAAAATGACCCAAGATCACAGAGTTGGTGAATCAAAGACAAACCATTTTGATTACAAAGCTTCTGTTCTTTACCACTATGAAACAAAACTCTTGGTGACACACTGTACATGAGAGGAAGAAGAATATGGGCAAAGAAAACAAGATACTAAGTGTAACCCTTGGATTTCAGGCTTGTGTAAGTGGATGGACAATGGTGCCATTTACTGAACTTTAGTGCACTTGCAGAAGGCTGTGTTTATAGAAAACGAGGTTAGGCTGGAAGAGGGTGAGCATCAGGTGCTTTTATAGAATCACACAGAGATGGTGAGTAAGTCAGAAGTTTAAAGCACAAGCCAACACTGGTGATACCAAGTTGGGAGTCAGCACTTAAAGGCTAAACCACGGTTGTGCATAAGCTCCCACAATGAAAACAATATAAAGGAAAAGGTAAGACTAAGCAAGCTTTAAGAAATTCCATTTGTCCATATGAAGACTGAAAAAGTAAACTGCAGAATAGAAGCCAATAGAAAAAGTATTTCAGAGAAAGAATGATCAACTACATTGAAAGCTATTGAGAGATAAAGGTAACTTACATTTTCTCAGTATAGTCCTCAAGTTGAAAAAGGCAGAAAGTAGTGTACTCTCAACAATTTTAAACAAATATTTTTCATAAATGACATAGAAGAAAAAAAATCTTACATTTAGGAATATCCTAAATTCTTTTGAAGCACTTACTATCAAAATATTTGACACTGACATCTAAAAACTTCCATTTTAAGGAGTTTTCAGTATTTTAGCTTTTACTGCACAAAATATAAAACAATTAAAAATGTTTTTTATTTACAGATAAAAAATAAAATTTTTCTTACCTGTATAAAAAAAGATCTTTGGCAAGTCTCTTAGGTCCAATGATTTTGAAGATAATTTCATATGTTTCAAGTGCCTTTCGATGAACTCCACCTGGTAATGCTGGATGTAGGCATTGAGCTAGGCGTTTGCCTATGGTCAGCTTTTTGGGTACTACCTGGTACTTTGCATTATTTTGTAAAACCTTGAAGAAAACATTTTAATTAATTTAAGTAAAACAAAAACATTGTATCTTTTATTTCCATTTTTCTAGCACAGAATTATAAAAAATCCTTATGAGACTTCTTTACCACTCTAAAAAATTAGAGGGTGCCAAACAATTCTTGTCTTAGTCAGTTACGTGTATCAGTATATGCCATATTTAAAATTAGAACTGAGGATGTAGGGTGCCTGGGTGGCTCAGTGGGTTAAGCCGCTGCCTTCGGCTCAGGTCATGAACTCAGGGTCCTGGGATCGAGTCCCGCATCAGGCTCTCTGCTTAGCGAGGAGCCTGCTTCCCTTTCTCTCTCTCTCTGCCTGCCTCTCTGCCTACTTGTGATCTCTCTCTATCAAATAAATAAATAAGATCTTAAAAAAAAAAAAGAGAACTGAGGATATAAAAAAATTATTTTGTTAAAGAAAAAGAACCCACTACATGTTAACAAAAGTATCATTTTTATTTAAAAAAACAAACAAACATAATATTTTGCCAACAAATTTATTCAGAAGAGAGGCAATGATTTAGATTTTTGCAAATCTTTAAATCTATTTTTGATACACTGTTTGAAAGATATGAAGGGAACTGGATCTCAACATAAATACGTAGTTGGAAGAGCAACAACCATTTCTTCAGTATATCATATGACAGGAAGGAATTCTAATGCTTAGAAGAATCTACTTAAGATTATAATTGTCCATTTGTTTTTACTAACTTAATTTCCCAAATGGACCAAATACAACTGCATTTATTCAAACATAACATTTTTTTTAGAGATAATAGGGTAGAATTTATAGAAGATTCTATTTTATAAACCACCCAAAGGAGATTAGTTATTTGAGTAATAAGAACTTGCAAGTTCTTGCAAGTATTATAGTAAAGTGCTGACAGAAAATTACAGAATAAACACTCAGAATGAAAACAATAAAATATGCTAGAATTGGAATTTAGAAGAAATATAAAAGAAGTCCTTTACTTTACAGAACAAAGAACTGAAGTTAAAATGTATAAAATGACCTGCCAAAGGCAGTGCAGTAGAAAACTCAGGACTGGATCTCTCAGTTTATAACAAAAGTGGAGGCTCTAACGGAGGTCCACTTAGATATACCATTTTCAATGTTCTTCCTACTATAAGCTTTTAATTCAGTCTTAATTTGGATGTAATGAATGTAAATACAATCCATACATGAAAAGCAAATTAAAGGCAGAATACCAGTAAGAATACAGCTATGAAAAATATTTTTCAACTAGCTGCTTCCGTTTCCAAAATATTAATTTGAATTTTAAACACAGTAGCCAGGAGTCAATATTTACATATTTTTAACTTATTTTTGTAGTAATCTCTACACCCAATGTGGGGCTCAAACTCAACACCCTGAGCTCAAGAGTCACATGCTCTTTCAACTGAGCCAGTCAGGCACTCCAGTATTTATATACATTTTAAGGAAAAGTATAATTACCTCTGTGGAAAATTTAATGATCTATAAAACAAAATGTTTTAATAAAAAATTCTATTAATACCAAATAAAATTTAAGAAGTAATAGTAAGTACCATTTTCTGAAAGTATTTCCAAACTGAAAAACATATGTAAATGAGGTGAAAGTTTAGTATATTAATAAACAATAAAATCTTATGTTAATGTATTTAGACAATCATCAACAAATTCATATTACATATAGTACAAATAATCCTTGCCTATTTCTCAATTTAAAGTAATTTTTTTCAATGACTTGCATATCCTACTTTGTATTATCTGGATACAGTAATATGTTTTCATAAATTATTGATTACATATAAATAACTACTTATGTACTCAATTATGTATATTAATTTTGCAATTTAGTAAATTGCTTTTAAACATAGTTCCTAATAAGTTTTCAGAAAGAGACTCTTCAGAACAAAAAAGAACCTAACTACTTTTTTTTTTTTTTAATTTTTATTTATTTATTTGACAGAGAGAGATCACAAGTAGGCAGAGAGGCAAGCAGAGAGAGAGGAAGGGAAGCAGGCTCCCCGCCGAGCAGAGAGCCCGATGCGGGGCTCGATCCCAGGACCCTGGGATCATGACCTGAGCTGAAGGCAGAGGCTTTAACCCACTAAGCCACCCAGGCGCCCCACTACTTTTTTTTTTTTATAACCTAACTACTTTTAAGCATATTCATACATAAGGCTATTATAAAAAAACTGAGAATCTGTCAAACCACAAATGATAAATATTAGAAGTTAACATGTCAAACAGAAGTTTGTGCATCTAATTTTAAGATAAATCCTTGACACATTAAAAATTAAAGTTTTTTTTAAGATAAAAAAATAATTATCCATAATATGTATGAGGTGGAACAGTAGTGCCCTTAGAATACATTTTAAGACAATTTCTTTACTAGTAATTGTATGCTCAGCTGTTTGATATTAAAAGTTACTGGGAGAGCTCATTTCCTATCTTTGCCACTCTATTTAATATTTAAAAGAATCCCAATTCAGTAACAACTGCTTAAAAAAAAAAAAAAACCACCTCCCAAATCCCCAAAACTATAGATGTATGGTGAGAAAAGTTTGATCTAAGTTAAGAAAGAAACAAAAAAATGTTAAAACTTAAAGCTATGAGTTGCTCCATAATGCCACCATAGTAGGGAATTAAAACTAGACATGTTTGGAAGAAATACTCAAGATGAACCTCCAAGGCTTAAGTGACTACTTGTCACTTTTGTAAAAAAGTACTGAATATATCTGAGGATTACTTGGATACAAGATTTTCCTTACTGCTACATAACACTTGCAAAGGAAAGAGAAATTACTACATTCTATATTCAGTTTTAAATTTTGCTGTCAGGAACTGCAGAACCATATCTGATGATCAATTACAGAAATCTGTTATCCCTTGGAGTTAGCATATTTGCTTCCTAATCTTGTGTTTTTAATGGCAATGGTGGAATAACTATATTTGTCAAGTACTGTTGTTGTTTTGGCCACAAAAATATACCTGGCTGTATAGGTAGGCAACTCAGGAAGTAAAATAGCAGTACCAAAAGTAATTCTGAACTGTTGTCATGTTTTTACAATTCTTTACTTCAACCTTTAGAGAAATTCAATCAGTACAAATTCAGATTTCTGATTTTTACTTCTTTTTATGAAGTGGATAAAATGGACATACCTTATTAAGTTTTCCAAGTGCCGATATCAAATCTGCCCATTCACTGGAATATTCAAAATTCTTTAGTGCTTTGTCAATTGCAGCTACATAGTTTCTGTATTTAGAGTCACTCAGTAATTCTAGCTCTTCTGTGTTCATCCTCCCACAGCGTCCCACTAGAGACCAGTTCCAAAGTCATGTAAAATCATTACCTATAAAAGTTAGAAGAAACCAAAGTTACAAAGTAAAATATTAAAACAGGTTTGTATGCTCTTGCTACAAAACTATTGGCCAGCTTTAAAATAAATAAATAGGACTTCATTGAAATGAAAAACCTTTCTGCTTCAAAGGATATCATCAAGAAACTGAAAAGAGGAGAAGACTTCTGGGGAAGATGACAGAGTGGGAGGACTCTAAGATCACCTTATTTCACAGATACAACTAGATAACTAAATAACTCCAAAAAAATGACCTGAAGACTGGCAGTACAAACTCTCCACAGCTAAATGTAGAGAAGAGGCCGTATCAAAGAAGGTAGTAAGGGCTGTGATAGATCGAGAGCTAAATGGATCCATGGGACTCTCCTTAGGAGGGAGGAAGACCCCAAGCCTGAGAGAGGAGAAAAACCTACTCATACCTGGGAGCCTGCATGGGGTAGATGAATCACCATAATATTTCGCTTTGAAAACCAGAGGAGCCAAATTTTTTAAGTTCTAATAATCAGCAGAGCTTAAAACCTGGTCCTTTAAAAATCAGGAGGCTTGTGAGAGAACAGGGAGGGTGAGAGGAAACTGAGCCCCTAACCTTAAAGAAACAGCAAAACAGCCCCAGTAAGATAGGGCACAGAAGCAGCAGTTTGAAAAAAGCCTGGGTATCTGGGAGGAAGATTTCCTTACTAATCTCAAAGCACGTGCTGGAGGGGCAGGGATCTTTGGGAGACTTCTCCAGGAAGAAAGGAGCTGGCAGGCACCATTGCTCTCCCCCAGCCTAAACACAACCTGCAGGAACCAGCGGGGTACCAACACTCACTCCCTAACTTGCTAATAGTGACTCCCGCCCAGCCCACCCATTCTCCAGTAGACACACCCCAACCAGCCAGAACTCTATTCCAGATCTCCCATAGCAGACCAGACAAACCTTGCTAACACCACGTGACCTGCCCTCCACACCCCTCCATGCTTCTATAGATCAGTTTCCTCCAACCCATGTTCCTCTGTCCCCAGCAGCTGCAGGTATCCTTCTGCTCCGGCCAACCTTGTTGACACCATACACCCTGCCCTCATGTCCTCCTACAGCTCTGTGCTATCATATCTCTGGCAAGCATTTGGCTGATTCAAGTTAAGCCCAAGGTGGTCCCAGATGGGCTCACTAACAACAAAAGGATCAAACCCTGCCCACAACAGGCAGAGCCATTGCAGACAAATGGACAGAAGGCAAGAAGTAGCTCAGTCACAACAGCAGGGCACAGAAGGCAAAAGTAGCTCAGTCACAACAGCAGGGCACACGCAACACACATGGGAGACACCCCTGAAGCACCAGGTTCCAGTCAACAGAGAACTTTGTGCTACCAGGCACTACAGGCCCTCTTCATAGGCCACTACTTTCAAGAGCAGAAGACGTAACTGCCTCTCCTACCACATAAAACAAACACAGAGTTAGACAAAATGAAACAGGCATATATCCCAAATAAAGAGGACAAAATCACAGTGAGGGCTAAATCAAACAGAGGTAAGTAATATGTCTGATAAAGAATTGAAAGTAATGGTCATAGAGATACTCACTGGACTATTAAGAAAAGAGTGGAGGACCTCAAGAGACCCTTAACAAAGTGACAGAAAACATAAAGAATCAATTAATGATGAAGAACTCAATAACTGAAATTAAAAATATACTAGATGGAATAAATAGTATACTAAAGGAAGCAGAAGAACAGATCAGGGACCCAGAAGACAGGGTAACGGAACACACTCAAGCTGAGCAAGAAAAAAAGAAATATTAAAAAATGAAAATAGACTTAGGTAACTCAGTGACACCATGGAGTGTAACAACATTTGCATTATAAGGATCCCAGAAAGAGAAGAGAGAGAAAAGGGGACCAGAAAATGTATTTGAAGAAATAAGATCTGAAAACTTCCCAAATCTGGGGAAGGAAACAGAAATTGAGATCCTGGAGACACAGAGAATTCCCAACAAAATCAGCCCAAGGAGGTCCACACCAAGACATATGGTAATTAAAGTGGTAAAAAGTAGTGACTTAAAGAAGTAATTTTAGGGACGCCTGGGTGGCTCAGTGGGTTAAGCCGCTGCCTTCGGCTCAGGTCATGATCCCAGCATCCTGGGATCGAGTCCCGCATCGGGCTCTCTGCTTGGCAGGGAGCCTGCTTCTCCCCTCTCCTCTCTGCCTGCCTCTCTGCCTACTTGTGTGATCTCTGTCTATCAAATAAATAAATAAAATATTAAAAAAAAAATAAAGAAGTAATTTTAAAAGGAGCAAGAGAAATGAAAACAGTTACACACAAGGGAAACCCTTCAGGACTATCATCTGATATTTTAGCAGAAATTTTGCAGGCCAGAAGGCAATAAGCATGATATATTCAAAGTGCTGAAAGAAAAAAATTGCAGCCAGGAAAACTCTACCCAGCAAGGCCATCATTTAGAATAGGAGAAATGAAGAGTTTCCCAGACAAATAAAAGTTAAAGGAATTCATAGCCACTAAACTAGCCCTACAAGAAATATTAAAGAGGACTCTTAACTAGAAAGGAAAAACCACAAACAGGAATAAGTAGGAAATACAAAAGCCATAAAAATAAGTATATCAATAAAAATCAGTCAAGGGATTCACAAAATAAAAAGATTCACAAAACAAAAAGGTATGCTGTACCTAAAGCATATACCTAAAACGTAAGGGTGAGAGGAGTAAGAAATGGGTTTAAACTTAAGTGATCATCAATTTAATATAGACTGCTATATGCACAAAATATATACAAACCTAATGGTAACCACAAATCAAGAATTGGTAATAGATATGCAAAAAATAAAGAGAAAGGAATCCAAGTATAGCACTTCAGGAAGCCAAACCATGAGAAAAAACTGCAAGAGAAGAAAGGAACAGAGAAGATTTACAAAAAGACAACAAAACAAGTAACAAAACAGCAATAAATACATACCTATCAATAATTACTTTGAATGTACATAGACTAAACACTCCAATAAAGGAACAGGGTGACAGAAGGGGTAAAAAAGCAACACCCATCTATATACTGCCTACAAGAGACTCATTTCAGACCTAAAGACACATGCAGATTGAAAGTGACAGGATGGAAAAGCATTTATCATGCGAATGAAAACAAAATGGGTAAAAATACTTAGATTGGGCAAAACAGACTTTAAATAAAGACTGTAGCAAGAGACAAAGGAAAAAAATCCCTATATAGTAATAAGAGGAATAATGCAGGGGCAGGCACCTGGGTGGCTCAGCTGGTAAGGCTTCAGCCTTTGGCTTAGGTCATGATCCCAGAGCCCTGGGATCACGCCCCGACTCAGGCTTTCAGGGAGCCTCTTTCTTCCTTTCCCTCTGTCTGCCACTCTCTCTACTTGTGCGTACAAGTCAAATAAATAAATAAATAAATAAATAAATAAATGTCAAATAAATAAAATCTTCCCGTCAAATAAATACAATCGTAAAAAAAAAAAAAGGAATAATCCAACAAGAAGATATAACAACTGTAAATATTTGTGCACCCAATATGGGAGCACCCAAAAACATAAAGCAGCTAATAACAAACAAAGGAAGTAATTGATAGTAATACAGTAACAGTAGGAGACTTTAATACCCCATTTATGGCAATGGATAGATCACCCAAAAAAGAAATCAACAAGGAAACAGTGGTTTTGAAGGACACATTGGACAAGATGGATCTAATGGATATATCCAGAACATTCCATCCTAAAACACCAGAACACACATTCTTTTTAAGTGCACATGGAACATTCTCTAGAAGAGATCACATATTAGGACACAAAAGAAGTCCCAACAAATTTAAAAAGAATGAAGTCATGCCATGCACCCTTTCTGACCACGATGCTATGGAAACTGGAAATCAATTGCAAGAAAAAAATCTGGAAAGAGCACAAACATGGAGGTTAAACAACATGCTATTAAGCAATGAATAGGACAACCAATAAATCAAAGAAGAAATAAAAAATACATGGAGACAAATGAAAATGAAAACATAATGGTCCAAAGTCTTTGGAATGCACAAAAGTAGGTCTAAGAGGGAAGTTTATAGCAAGAGGAAGTTATATTATAAGAGGAAGTTTACAGGCCTACCTGTAGAAGGAAGAAAAATCTCAAACAACCTAACCTTATACCTAAAGGAGTTAGAAAAATAAGGGGCACCTGGGTGGCTCAGTCAGTTAAGCTTCTAACTCTTGGTTTCAGCTTAGGTCATATCTCAGGGTTGTGAGATTGAGCCCTGCATCAGGTTCTGCCCTTAGTGGGGGGGTCTCCTGAGATTCTCTCTCTCTCTCTTTCCCTCTGTCACTACCCCCCCACTCCTCTGCTCACACACTATAATAAACCTTAAAAAAAAGAAAAGGAATTAGAAAAAGAAGAACAAACAAAACCCAAAACCAGTGGAAGGAAGAAAACAATGAAGATTAGAGCAAAAATGAACAAGATTAAAACAAAATAAAATACAAAAAAAAACCACCAACCCAGTAGATCAGGTAAATGAAACCAAGAGCTGATTCTTTGAAAAGATCAACAACTGACAAACCTTTAGCCAGACTTATTTAAAAAAAAGGGGATGGGGGGGGGACACAAAATCAGAAATGAAAGAAAAGAAGTAAGAACACTACAGAACTACAAGGGTATATATAGGAAAATACTATGAAGAACTTATATGTCAACAAATGGGACAACCTAGAATCAAATAAACTCCCAAAACTGAAAAGGAAGAAAGAGAAAATTTGAATAGACCAATTACTAATAATGAAACTGAATCAGCAATCAAAAAACTCCCAACAAACAAATATCTAGAACAGACATCTTCACAAGTGATTTCTACCAAACATTTAAAGAAGAGGTAATACCTATTCTCAAACTATTCCAAAAAATTAGAAGAGTAAGGAAAGCTTCCAATTCATTCTATGAGGCCAGCATTACCCTGATGCTAAAACCAGATAAAGACACTACAAGAAAGAGAATTATAGGTCAGTTATCTCTGATGAACTTAGATAAAAAATTATCAACAAAATATTAACAAACTGAATCCAACAATACATTAAAAAAGTCATTCACCACGATCAAGTGGGATTTATTTCAGGGCTGCAATGCTGGTTTAATATTTGCAAATCGTTCACTACATAAATCACATTAAGGAGAGAAAGGATAAACACCATATGGTCTTCACATTAGATGTAAAAATTATCAACAAAATATTAACAAACTGAATCCAACAATACATTAAAAAAGTCATTCACCACAATGAAGTGGGATTTACTTCAGGGCTGCAATGCTAGTTCAATATTTGCAAATCAATCACTACATAAATCACATTAAGAAGAGAAAGGATAAACACCATGTGGTCATCACAGTAGAAGCAGAAAAAGCAGCTGACAAAGGATAACATCTATTCATGATAAAAACTCTCAATAAATAGGTTCAGGGAGAACATACCTCAACAAAATAAAGGCCATATGTGAAAAACCCACAGCTAACATCATATTCAATGGTGAAAAGGTGAAAGCTTTCCTCTAAGATCAAGAACGAGATAAGGATGTTCACTCTTATCACTTTTATTCAATACAGCACTGGAAATCTGAGCTGCAGCAGACAAGAAAAAGAAATAAAAGGCATCCAAACTGGTAAGGAAGAAGTAAAACTGTTCTATTTGCAGATAACATGATACTATATATAAAAAACCCTAAGGACTCTATCAAAAAAAATTAGAACTGATGGATGAAATTTGTAAAGTCACAGAATATATAATTAATATAAAGAAATTTGTGTACTTCTCTATACTAATGAGGTAGCAGAAAGACAAATTAAGGAAACAATCTAATTTCTAATTATACCAAAAAAGAACAAAATACACAGAAATAAACTTAACCAAGGAAGTAAAAGACCAGTACTCTGAAAACTATACACTGAGGAAAGAAACTGAAGATGACACAAACAAGTGGAAAGATACTCCATGTTCATGGAGTGGGAGAACCAATATTATTAAAATATCCATCCTCTGAGGGTGGTGGGGTTACATCATATGTTTAAATAAAGCTTAAATAAAGTAAAAAAAAAAAAAATATCCATCCTCTCCAAAGCAATTTAGATTTAAAGATTTAATGCAAATTCCTATCAAAATACCAATAGCATTTGTCACAGAATTAGAAAAATAGTCCTATATATGGAACCACAAAGGACCCTGAATAGCCAAAGCAACCTTGAAAAATAACAAAGCTGGAAGTTATTTCAATCCCAGATTTCAAGATATATCACAAAATTGTAGTGGACAAAACACTATGGTACTGGCACAAAAACAGACACATAAACCAAAAGAACAAAATACAGAGCTCAAATAAACCCATACTTATATGGTCAATTATTCTATAACAAAGGAGGCAAGAACATATAATGGAGAAAAGACAGTCTCTTTAACAAAAAGTGCTGGAAAAACGACATGGAAACTACATGGAAAAGCAACATGTACACAAAAGAATCAAACTAGACCACTTCCTTAAAGCATACCCAAAAAGAAACTCAAAAGGGAATAAAGACCTAAATATGAGATCTGAAACCATAAAACTCCCAGAAGAAAGCAAAAGCAGTAAGTTGACATTGGCCACAGTAACATTCTTCTCCATGTGTCTCCTCTGGCAAGGAAAACAAAAGCAAAATTAAACTATTGGTACTATACCAGAATAAAAAGCTTTTGTTCAGTGAAAGATATCAACAAAACAAACAGGTAACCTACTTAAAAGAAAATATTTGTAAATGTTATATCCAATAAAGAGCTCATTTTCAAAACATATAAAGAACTTATATAACTCAACAACGAAAAAATCTGATTTAAAAATGGCAGAGGACTTAGACATTTTCCAAAGAAGACATACTGGTGGCCAAGACACCCATGAAAAGATTTTCACACCAATAATCATCAGGGAAATGAAAGATAAACTACAATGAGATATCACCTTATACTTGCCAGACTGGCTAAAATAAAAAAGACAAAAAATTACAAGTGTTAACAAAGATGTGGAGAAAAAGGAACCCCCATGCACTACCAGTAGGAATGCAAATAGGTGTAGCCACTGTGAAAGACAGTATGGAGGGTTCTCACAAAATTAAAAATGGAATTACTATATGATCCAGCAGTGGAATTCACCCAAAGAAAATGAAAACACTAACTTGAAAAGATACACACACTCCTATGTTTATTGCAGCAATATTTATAATAGCCAAGACATGGAAGTAACCCAAGTGTCTACTGATAGATGAATGAATAAAGAAGATGTGATATGTATCCATAATGGAATATTACTCAGCCATTAAAATAATGAAATAGTGCCATTTGCAACAACATGGATGGACCTAGAGGGTATGATGCTGAGTTAAAAAAAAGGTCAGACAGAGAAAGGGAGAAAGACAAATACCATGATTATATTCCAATGTGGAATTTAAGAAACAAATGGACAAAGAGAAAAAGAGATTAAAAAACCCCAAGGTCTTAAATACAAAGAACAAAATGGTGGTTACAAGAGGGGAGGTCTTTTGGGGTATGTGGGAAATAAAGAAAGGGAATTGAGACTACATGTATCTTGAAGAGCAATGAGTAATATACAGAACTGCTGATTGTATTGTACATTTGAAACTAAGACTGTATGTTAATTATACTTCAGTACATAAAACTGATCGTAAGGATGGTCACACAACTCTGTACTAAAAACTACTAAATTACACACTTTAAATAGGTGAATTGTATGGTAGGTGAATTATATCTGGGTGAAGTTATGTGTGTATATCCCTACATACTTTTTTTCCTATATAATGGGTCTTAGGGAATCTGTGAATTACCTCAAATTACATGCAAAATTTACCTCTTACATTTTATTGGGGAGACAGTCTACTACTTTTATAATCATTTCAAAAATGATTCTTAACAAAACCCTCTAAAAGGTTAAGAGTCACTACTCTAGAGATTACAAACTATATTGCTAACACATGTTTGCACTGAAAAAAAAAAGGTAAAAATCTATGAATTTATTAAATCAAAATTTTCTTGGTTAAGGCTGTGACAAAAAGAATGATACAAACATCCCAATTCTCTATCTTAATTCTTTTATCCATAAAAATAAAAACAGACAAATCCCCACTTCCCATTTTTAGAGAGATTATCTTCAATGAAGTCACTTGACTTTTATGCACTTCAGTATACCATGTGCCAAGCCCTATGTCTGGGTGCTGAATAAAGAGAATATTCCTGCCCTTGTGATGCTTTCATTCCAAATTGGGAGGGGTAGGCCCTTAAAATAATGCAAAATTTATGTGGGGGGAAAAAACCTGTATTTTATTGCTATACCTCCCTACTCTGGATTCTCACAGGAACAGAATAGAGCAGTATTTTGAAGTACTGTGAGAAACCCAAGACAAATAAGAATTTAAATGATAAATGAATCAAAACTCATCTTAGTTACCTTCCCTTTAAACATTGATTTGTTTCATAAAGAACTAGCTATGCAATTCCTGATTTAGGGAAGAAGTCTTTGAAAGCAGGAGCTATATTTCATACATATTTGTATATGGCACAGCACATAACTTACAATAGTCAAGCTCAAGCTGGATGCACACATGGTGTTGTAAGTATAATAGTTAAGACTGGGAATAAGTTTAAAATCCTGCAAGCTGTTTTATCATCAATCTTTATATTCTAAATTTTTTTACAATTCAATTTAATCATAAGTACAAACACACACAGCAACATATGCTTCCAGATACAAAAGACAATCTTCATTTTAAAATCAAGTCTTGTCTAATATAAGTATTGTTACACTGAATTTTTTCACTTCCATTTGCAGTTTTTTCCATCCCTTCACTTTTAGTCTGTATGTGTCTTTAGGTCTGACATGAGTCTTTTCTAGGCAGCATAGAGATGGGTCTTTTTTTTTTTT
>ML109768.1:0-20022 GCA_003697995.1 Taxidea taxus jeffersonii | reverse complement strand
CTCGATCCCAGGACGCTGGGATCATGACCCAAGCCGAAGGCAGGTGCTTAACCAACTGAGCCACCCAGGCGTCCCGGGTCTTGTTTTTAATTCATTCTGTCACCCTAGGTCTTTTTATTGTAGCATTTAGTGTATTTTCATTTAAGTTAATTATTGATAGGTATGTATTTATTGCCATTTTGTTAATTGCTTTTTGGTTGTTTTTGTAGTTTTCCCCCATTCCTTTCTTCATCTCTTGCTTTCTTCCCTTGTGCATTGTTTTGTTTTTTTTTTTTAAAGATTTTTATTAATTTATTTGACAGAGAGCAACACAGGAAAAGAGGGAACACAAGCAGGGGGAGTGGGAGAAGGAGAAGCAAGCTTCCCGAAGAGCAGGGAGCCCGATGCTGGGCTTGATCCCAACACCCTGGGGCCATGACCTGAGCTGAAGGCAGACGCTTAATGACTGAGCCACCCAGGCACCCCATTCCCTTGTGGTTTGATGGCTTGCTTTAGTGCTTTATGGCTTGGATTCCTTTACCTTTTTTGTGTGTTTATCTATTGTAGGTTTTTGATTTGTGGTTAACACTAGGTTCATATAGAACATTTTACACATATAGCAGTCTATATTAAGTCTACGGTTGCTTAAGTTTGAACACATTCTAAAAGCACTAAATTTTTACGCCCCCTCCATATTTAATGTATATAATGTCATATTTTATGCCTTTTCATTCTGTGAATTCCTTGGCTGGTTTTTCTAGATATAACTGATTTTATTACTTTTGTGTTTTCACCTCCATAGTTGGCTTTACAAGTGATTAATTACTACCTTTACTACATGTTTGTTTTACCTGTGGAATTTTTCTTATTTTCTTCTATTTCTGGCCTTTTCTTTATAGTTAAAGAATTCCCTTTAACATTTCTTGTAAGACTGGGTTAGTGGTGATGAATTCCTTTATCTTTTGTCTGGGAAACTATCTTCCCTTCTATTCTGAATGATAACCTTACTGAGTAGAGCATTCTTGGTTGTATGTTCTTTCCTTTCAGCACTTGGTATCATGCCACTCTCTTATGGCCTTCAAAGTTTCTGCTGAAAAATCAGCTGATAGCCTTATGGGGTTTCCCTTATTTGTAACTGCTTTTTCTTGCTCTTTCTAAAATTTTCTCTTTATTGTTACTTTCTGCCATTTTAAATTATTATGTGTTATGCTGTGGACATCCTTAAGTTAATCTTGTTAGGGGCTCTCTGTGTTCCCTGGACCTGGATGTCTGTTTCTTTCCTCAAATTAAGGGAGTTCTTAGCTATTAATTCTTCCAATAAGTTTTTTGCCTCCTTCTCTCTCTCTCTTAATAAATAAAGCAAATGGTAGCAGACATAAAGGGAGAAATTGACAGTAATACAATAATAATAGGAAATTTTAACACCTTCCTTACACTAATGGACAAATCAGCCAGACAGGATATCAACATAGCAACAATGGCTTTGAATGACACATTAGACCAGATGGACCTAACATATACAGAACATTCCATCCAAATAGAGCAGAATACATATTCTTTGTAAGTGCATGTGGAACATTTTCCAGGATACATCACATGTTAGGCCACAAAACAAGTCTCAATAAGTTTAAGAAGACTGAAATCATACCAAGCATCTTTTCTGCCCACAACGGTATGAAACTAGAAATCAATTACAAGGAAAATTCTTGAAAGAACAAATACATGGACACTAAACAACATGCTACTAAACAATGATTGATTGGTTCAACCAAGAAATCAAAGAAAAAAATAAAAAAAAATACATGGAAACAAATGAAAATGAAAACACAATGGTCCAACATCTTTGGGATGCAGCATACGAAAGCAGTTCTAAGATGGAAGGTTATGGTGACACAGGCCTACAACAAAAAAACAAAAGGGGTGCCTGGCTGGCTCAGTCAGTGGAATGTGTGACTCTTGACCTTGGGGTTTTGAGTTTGAGCCCCACATTGAGTATGGAGATTATTTTCAAAAAATAAAATCTTAAAAAAAGCAAAAAAGAAAAATCTCAAATAAACAACCTAACCTTACACCTAGAAGAACTAGAAAAAGAACAAAGCCCTAAGGTAGTAGAAACCAAAAAAGACATACAGATGGCCAACAGACAAATGAAAAGATGCTCATTATCAAAGTCACCAGGGCAATGCAAAACAAAATCACAATAAGGTGTCATTTTACCATCAGAATGGCTAAAATTTAAAAAAAGAATACAAGAAATAACAAGCGCTAGCAAGAATGTAGAGAAAAGGAAACTTCATGCACCGTTAGAATATAAATTGGTGTAGTGGAAAACAATATGGAGGCTCCTCAAAAAACTAAAAATATAAATACCATATGATCCAGTAACTCCACTACTGGAATTTACACAAAGAAAATAAAAACACTAATTTGAAAAGATATATATGCTTCTAGTTTATTGCAACATTATTTATAATAGCCAAGATATTAAAGTAACACAAGTGTTATGGATAGATGAATAAAGAAGATATGGTGTACACACACACACACACACACACAATATGGAATATTTCTCAGCCATAAAAAAGAATCAGAGCTTGCTATTTGTGACAACATGAATGAGCCTGGATGATAATTGAAATAAGTCAGAGAAAGACAAACACCATATAATTCCATTTATATGTTGCATCTAAAACATTAACAAATGAACAGGCAAACAAATACACCAGACTCTTAAATAGAGAACAAACTGGTTATTGCCAGAGGGGAGGAAGGTGGGCATGTAGGTGAAACAGATAAAGGGGATTAAGAGACACAAACTTCCAGTTATAAAATAAATCACAAAAATGAAAAATACAGCTAAGGAAGTATAGTCAATAATACTACATAATAAGTAATACAATAACAATGTTGCATGGCGAGCCCTGAGTAATGTATAGAATTGTTAATCAATAGTTGTACCGGAAACTAGTATAATATTGTTAATTAAATTTCAATAAAAATAAAGGCATAGGCCAATATAAATTAAAGATCATTGTAAAGGCAAGCTAGAAGACCAAAAAGCTCTTTATATTTCCCTTTACTGACTTTTACTTTATAAAAGAAAAATAGGGGTGTTTGACTGACTCAGTTGGTAGAGCATGTGGCTCTTAATCTTGTTAGTTCAAGCCCCACATTGGGAAATTAAAAAAAATAAAAGGAATATAATTATTAAAAAATGCATTAAATAAAATGCAAACAATTGAAAATAAGCACGTGGATATATCTGTCAAGTAACAATGTTGATTAACATGATTATTTACTTAATTGTTAATGCATATTTTTAAATAGGTATGATCATAGAGCATATATGTCTTGGAAGTCTATATTTTTCCTAACGTTTCCCCATTAGTTCTTATGTAATCATAATTCTTAATGGTTCTTTAAGTGGATATATTATACTTAAACTATTCAAAGAAAGACATACTAAACAATAAAGCCATAAACTTTGATAAATGATAAAATATCTAAATATTAACATGTTGTGACATATAAAGAATGAAGGTTAGGATGAGCAAAAACTAAGTCATTTCTGGTTTTTCTTCTGAAAAATCATACAAGAAAGAACCATAAAACCAAATTAAGTTCAGGGCAAAAAAGTCAACTTGACTGGATTATCTGAAAGCATAAAAAAGTAGTATAAAATAATTAAATTCTAATCAAGAAACCTAGGAATACTGGTAGAGAAAGCACACATATTTTTACTGACAAGGACTTTTTTTTCCCTTAGCAATAGTTCCAGTATAAGATGTAACAAATCATTTTCAAGATAAGATATATAGTATTTGTACATGGGGAAAATTAACCTAAAAATCAATTTAGTAGTAATTCCTATAAATGAAAGTATATTTATTATAATCAGAGTAATAATATAATTTGAAGCAATATTACCTCAACTGATATATTCTTCAGACACACTTTTTAAATTTGGTATAAAAAAGCTAACCAATAATGGCCTGCTAAGTTTGTGGGATTTAGAACTCTTTCATGTATTTAAGAAATCTGACTTTTTTTCTTATTTAGCTAAAAATTATCTAAATATTTAAATGTAACTAAAAAGAATTCATGTAGTATAGACATGTATAACAATCAGGTAGAATATTAAAAGCAAAAATCTGAAGCAAACAGATGAAAAAGGAGAAAGGATATTTTGCAGAAGTTTCATTAGCAGGAAACTATGTATGGTATTTTCTTTTGGGTGAAAAGATGGTCACATCCTGGGACTAGAAGTAGGCTACACTTCTTCAATGACTTTTTTTTTAAATTTTTAAAATTTATTTATTTATTTATTTTTAAAAAGATTTTATTTATTTATTTCACAGACAGAGATCACAAGTAGGCAGAGAGCAGGCAGAGGGAGAGGGGGAAGCAGGCTCCCTGCTGAGCAGAGAGCCCAATGCAGGGGCTCGATCCCAGGACCCTGGGATCATGACCTGAGCCGAAGGCAGAGGCTTTAACCCACTGAGCCACCCAGGCGCTCCTTCAATGACTTTTATTAAAAATAAAATGATTCATTATATATCAGAAGTCTAGGGATGTATCACTTTTGAATTTTTCATCCAACATATAATAAATGCAAATTCCAGCTCTCAGATTTTTTTTTTCATATTTTATTTTAAAGTGGCTCAGGTCAATACTTCTCAAAGTGTGGTGAAGAATCAGTTTTCCCCCAATCCATTGCTTACTGACATAAATATAAATCATGCACACAGTTGTAGGAATATCAAATTGCTATAAATATGCAAGACACTGGGGTTGCTCAGTCAGGTGAACATCCCACTTTTGATTTTGACTCAGTTCATCATCTCAGGGTCCTGAGATTGAGCCTTGTGTTGGCTCTGAGCACCAGGGTCTGCTTGAGTTTCTCTCCCTCTGCCCCTCCCCAATTTGCACTTAACACTCGCTGTCTCTCAAATAAATAAATCTTTAAAAAAATGTCTAATGTTTACTTCCATCTGTATTTATCTCATGTTTCCTTAACTAAGAATTTGCAAATGGCCTACAAATCACACTTTGAGCACCACTGGCTTAGATCATAATGCAAATAAAGCATTTCCCATACTGGATCAAGGAACTTTGGACACTGCCTGTTCTCCAGAAATGTAGTAATAGGTGGCAAAAAATGCACATGTTTGATAACAAAACAGTGTTTTGTAGAACCTCTTAGCCCACAAAAGACAGTGGTGGGGGGCAGGGTCTCAAAGCACAGGACTTAAAGTCAAGACAGCTGGGAATCCAAATCTTAGTTTTGTTTTGTTTTTTTTAAAGATTTTATTTATTTGAATGGGAGAGACACAGAGAGAGAGGGAACACAGGCAGGAGGAGTGGGAAAGTCAGAAGCAGGCTTCCCGCAGAGCAGAGAACCCGATGCGGGGCTCGATCCCACAACCCTGGGATCATGACCTGAGCCAAAGGCAGAGGCCTTAACCCACTGAGCCACCCAGGCGCCCCCAAATCTTAGTTTTAACAGTTAGCTGTATGACCTTGGGTAAGAGGTTAAAGTACAGTTTCTTCACCTATAAAACAAGATGATAATACCTAGCTCAATGGTTGTCAAAATTAAATAGAGAAGGTATTAAACCTATCAGAGTGCCTAGCACATAGAAAATGTTCTAAAAAGTTACTGCCACCGTTAGCACCAATAAAAACAAAACAGTACCAGGAAGCAAGTATGCTAATTTTAAGGACTAATAAACTGTAATTAAGAACCAGATATCGCTTTGAAATTAGTAAAGGTAGTAAAATGGAAAACTGAAGACTCTCACTAAATTATATCCAATTGTCTCATGAATGCAAATTAAAATTTGTCATTACCAAATGTGTGGGTTTTTTTTTTTTACTATTAACCTGTATATACTTAACATACCTATTGAGTTCTGACTAGTGTATACACCCATAAAACCATCACAATAATCAAGATTCCTCACCCGAGTTGATATAGAATATTTGCATCACTATAAACAAGAAACCAAGCAATTCTACCACCTCTTATCAAATGAGTTTTGTTTGTTTGAAGTTAAAACAAAACAAAAAACCCAAAACCTACTTTCTGGTAGATACAATACTAATATAACTAGGAAACTTGAAAATGTAAATAAAAATCAGTAAGTAGAAAGAAAAATTGTAATTTGTTTTTTCTTAAAGTGATGCAGGTAAAGTCAAAATGGCACTTATAATTTTTCTTTCAGTATGGAATTGTTAAATCCCTATATTGTACACCTGAAACTAATATAACACTGTAACAAAAAAGTTATCCTTGTTAAAAAATTTTTTTTCTGGAGCTGTTAATAAGCAGGTTTTTTTACTTAATCCATAATCATATCCCTTGACAATTTAGCTGTTCTTTCAAACTTATAACTCACATAAATTGGACCCAGCATGATAATAAAATAAAGCATGATTAAGTATAGTGTTTGTCTCATTCAAATATAAAAGTGAAAAAAAGTAGCTATTTAAAAAAGGTGTAGATTTCTCTAGGCAAATTAGGCCCTATGAAAATTATGAGGGTATTCATATTATACAGGGTAAAAAGACAAAATTTAAGAAAGAAAACATTTCAACAGACCATCTGAATTTTTAAAAAATTTGTTTAAATGGTTATAAAAAAATGAGTAGACCTAATTTCAGAAAATAACCACACAAAGATACTTTGGCTGATTTGCTTATTACTTACCAGCTGAGTTCCCTGACTCCCTCTTTCCTTTGCCAATGAAAAGTCAGGGGAGGGCCGAAGAGACAAAGGACTATTCAGTATTAGGCAATTCTACAGATAGATCTGGGGACTTTCCAAGAGTTTTATCACATTCCAAGTATGGAAATAAATAAATTACTTAAAGTACCACGCAGTTCAAGGGGAAAAAAAACTCTATTTGTTGATTATGAATAAAAAAGTACTTTAAAAAATGCTATATTCCAAACTTATTTGATTAAAGAATTTATTCAGTAACTGTTGCCATTTAACAAATGAATGTGACATTAATAAATCTATTTCATTTTGGTCAAAAGTTCTGGGTTTCAAATATTGACACAGTAATAATGTTTAACAAATAATTTAATCAATCAACTCATAAATCCAGTTACTCCAGGAAACTGAAACTTCCTGGGAGGGCTAACAATAATGAATAAAAGAAAACACCTCCCAGGTATTTCAAAAATAGGTTAAGGTACCAACTAGAATCCTGATGTTCTGTACTTCCCCTCATCTGACCCAATCTCAAACCTTCAAAATGGTATATACATTAAGAAACTCCAAATATGTGATCAAGAAATCTTCAGCTTTTCTCTGCACATCTGGCTGCCTTCTCATCCTAACTACCTTCTCAGGATAAACCTCTGATGCAGCAGAGATAGCAACATCTTAGCCAACCTTATGCTGTGGCTTATGACACGCCAGGGACTATTTCAATGCTTGCATTATTTTAATCAATTTAATCCTATTTGAGCCTATGAAGTATGCATTATTATTGTCCACATTTACAGGTAAAGAGACTGAGGTATAGAAATATTATGTGATACATTTAATAAACAGCAGAGCCAGGAACAGAAACAAGTCTGGCTTTAGATTTCTAACTCTTTGAGGAGCAGAAAGAGACAAGAGAGAGAGAGAATATCTCAAGCTGACTCCCTGCTGACCGCGGAGCCTGAAATCATGACCTAAGCCAAAACCAAGAGTCAAAGTCAATCAACTGAGCCACCCAGGCACCCTTGGAGTCTTCTTAACCATTACTCTTCGGTCTCATGGAGGATTCTTTCCTTTTTATACCCATCCTAGGCAGTGAAGTGTCTTCATTACTCTCTCGATCCATACCTGGCAAAATCCCAATAGGAGTTGAACTTGATTATCTGCTTTTTTTTTTTTTTTTAAGATTTTATTTATTTATTTGACAGAAATCACAAGTAGGCAGAGAGAGGGAGAAGCAGGCTCCCTGCTGAGCAGAGAGCCTGATGTGGGGCTCGATCCCAGGACCCTGAGATCACAACCGAGCCAAAGCCAGAGGCTTAACCCTCTGAGCCACCCAGGCACCCCGATTATCTGCTTTTTCCATGCCTGAACCCAAGCAACTGAACATTGCTGGAGAAAAAGCACACACTCATAGGCTGGCTGACTGCATTTTAAATTGAGAAGCAAACCTCAAATGGGCATTCAACACCGTTCTAATCCACTGTTTCCTTAGTGAATGTACTTGCCTCACAAAAGTATATCATACCTTGTCTTCTTTTCAAAACTCTAATACCACCTCCCTCCAGTGTTGCTAAAGATCAAACTTCAAATTTAATTATGAAAACAGAAGCAAATCCTATGACCCAGCAATTGCACTACTAGGTATTTACCCAAAGATAGAAATGTAGTGATCCAAAGGGGCAAGTACACCCAATGTTTATAGAAGCAATGTCCACAATAGTCAAACTATGGAAAGAGCCCAAATGCCCACTGACAGATGAATGGATAAAGAAGATGTGGCATATATACACAACAGAATACTACTCAGCCATCAAAAAAATAAAATCTTGCATTTGAAATGATGTGGATGGAACTGGAGGGTATTATGCTAAGCGAAATAAGTCAATCAGAGAAAGGCAATTATCACATGATCTTACTCATATGTGGAATTTAAGAAACAAAACAGAGGATCATAGGGAAAGGGAGGGAAAAACAAAACAAGACAAAATCAGAGAGGGAGACAAATCAGAAGCGACTTTAATCACAGGAAACAAACAGGGCTGCTGGAGGGGAGGGGGATAGGAAGAAGATGTAACTGGGTAATGGACATTAAGGTGGGCACGTGATGTAATGAGCACTGGGTGATTAAGACTGATGAATTACTGAACTCTACCTCTGAAACTAAATATGTTTCTAACTATATGTTAATTAATTGAATTTAAATAAAAAAATTTTTAGCACACAAATTCAGTAAGATATTCAACCATTAAAAATAACTGAAGATCATGCAAGAACAAAAAAGAAAACAGAAGCAAAAGGAATGCTTATATTCCCTCTAACAATCTGTAAACCTATCTCCACTTACCCAAATTCCTTACCTTCTTCCCTGCTCCAAAGAACAATGGACGCTTCTCAATCAAAGACCTACCCTTTTGCTCTTTTTGGATTCCATCTCCTCTTGCTTTCTCAAGGATTTTCCTCAAATGCCTTAATGGTTTACTCTTCAGTAGGTTTCTCTTTCTGTGCAGGATCATTCTCCATTAGCCTACAGACAAACTCCTGGGATCTCCCATGGTGAGAAACTAAAATTTATAGCTTCCTCCTGACTCTCACAGACTTTCTGGATACCAACCCATTTTTCTGTTCTTTCCTTACAAAACTTCCTGAAGGATTTTTCTATACTGTTTCATTTCCTTATCTCCTCTTCACTCTTTAGTCCACTCAAAAATGCCTTATGACACTCTCTCTCCAAGGAAACCACCCAAATAAGGGTCACCAGTAAACTGCATTAGCCAAAGCCAATGGTCATTTCTTCAGCCCCTCATGTTAATCAGCTTCTCAGGAATATTCAGTACTTGGTTCTTGGCCTCCAAGACTCTTCATTCTCAAGTTGCGTTTTGACTTCTTTAGAAAGTCTTTTTCAGTCTACCTCAGCTCCTCTTCTCTATTCAAATTTTATTTATTATTTTGTAAATGCTGAAGTACTTCAAGACTCAGCCAGGAACTCTCATCTCTTCTCTCGAGTTATCTCCTCTACTCCTAAGTTTCAAATAGCATTTGTTAAGAATATATCCTAAATGCTTTCACCACCACTTTTCCATTATTCTGCTTAGAGTCCACTCCACTACACCACAAAATCCTGTTTCTACTCTTAAACCCTTATAATCCATTCTCCAGAGAAGTCAGAGATCTTTTAAAATCATATTATGTCATTATGAGAATATCTAAACCTAAATACACCAACCTTTTTTGCCTTGTAGGGCATTTTGTGTTTGCTATTCTCTGTACCCGAAGGCTCTTAGGTCAATTGTGTGACAAATCCCTTCCTATTCTCCAAATAATATGAAACCCTAAGAAAAGCTTTTTCTGAATAGTCGATGTCAAGTGGCCTAGGCCAAGCACACAGTTTTAACATCTATTTTAGAATATCACATTATTTCCTTTCTAGCACTTCAGTCTGAAATTTCCTATTATTTGCCTATTTCCTATCTACATTCCCTTAATGGAATGCAAATGCCATGAGGTCAGAAGCCAATGTCCGATAATGGACTGGTTCATTCTTCAATCAGTGGACCCATGAAAGTGGTGATACACAGTAGGCCCTCAAATGTTTTTAAATAAATAAATCTGTCAATGGTGGCACAGCTAGCTCACAGACCATTTTGCTTTGTTTTTTTTCTAAGAAAAATTCTGGAGAAAAGAGCAAAACTACACTTCTATTTTTCAATCAGTGTAGCCACACTTGATTTCAGTCCTTTTAAACAGACTATATTCATGTGGCTATTAAACACTTTAAACTGACAGATTCTCCTAAGAACGCCTATTAAAAAAATGGGCTTTGTCCAGTTACATTTTAAAAAACTACCTCAGTTTTAGCATCTTTATTTAGCATACCTACTTAAATATGGAGGATGTCATTCTAGCCCCCTGAAAAGACATCTATTAAATGTGATATTCCCAGGGTTAAAGCTTTTAAAATTAATTAGATTCAAATCTCTAGTTGGAGAAAATTCTGACAAAGAGTTTTAGTGCACTTCAGTTATATATTTATATTTTCACTTTTGATCTTGGTGAAAATTATAAAAATAAAACCTATGATTCAAAAAATAAAAAATCCCACAATTCTAAAAAGATGACAAAGGGCAAGTTTTATTTACTTGGAAAAAAGATAGCAAAATTAATTGATATATCAAAAAGTATCCATCTGTTAGAAATACTCTGAATTCTATAAAAAAGATAACTGAAGATTTCTTCTTTCTTTAAACTCTGATTTTTGTGACACATAAGCATCATGAAGAAAAGTAATTTAGAAAATAGAACACTGTAAGCACATATTGCCACCTAAAATGATCCATGAATGGGTAGCTAGGAGTCTTTTGTAAGCTGCAAATGTTAATAGCTGTAATAATGAAACATATGCCCTTGAGTTAAAGGTAATATCCTGTCCCCCAAGCACAGCAGCCAAACAAACACTGCCCAAACATTATTCAAGATGATGATGATTACTAACAGCAGCTCACACTGACTTCGTGTAGCAGGCATCATGCTAAACCCTTTTACACAAATTATCCCATGTAATGTTCATAACAAATCCATGGGGCAAGTACATTCATGCAGCCATGTACATACAAACATTCTGGTATCTGAGGTTTCGCACAGAGTTAGGAGGAGGAACCAGGAAGAACTCTGGCTGGCTAACACCTAGGCCTGGTCCATAATCACTGTCTTTCTCAACTATTTTTTTTAATCACAACTCTTAATTCTTCTGCCTGGCATATCCCACCTCTCCTCTCTTACTCAATTTTTCAAAAGCAAACAAACAAACAAACAAAAACCTGTTGAGGCTACAGAGGCTTTCTTAACTCTTTCAGTCCTCATTTTTTAGACATTTTTCTTTCTTTTCTTATTCTACTCACTTTAAAACACTATAATGGTGTAAGTACATATATTTCCGTCGTTCCTGTTAGACCCTGGCTTAGGGACATGGACCAAAGCTGAACTCTGAATACCCCAAACCTATATCACTGCTCAATACTGAAAGTGTTACTTTCAATAATGAAAGGTTAAAGCAGAAGGCAAAATAACTATAAATTCTGATATAAAAGGGTTTTGCTTGGGTATCTGTAAAACAGTGATCCTATTCAATAAATGGCCATGGTGGAAGGGGCAGAACCTAAATAGTTGGAACTGATGGCTCAATTACATATTCTGATTTAGTCATATCATATTTGTATCAACCACACAGAAAGAAGTAGTTGTGTGAATAATCTAAAACTGAGAATGTCAAACAAACTAAATTTTGGCTTTGGGATTTATAATGCTTTTTCAAATATATATTTTTAATGTTTGGTATTTGCCAATTATTAAAATCCATTTTATTTCTCTATATACACACTGACTGAATTTGGTGGTGGGAAACGAAACTAACTTTTTAGGTGGCCAGGGTAAGTCAGCCTGAGAGTGTCAGCATAATATACTTAAAGAAAATCTAAATTATTTAGATTGGCAATATTCTGGTTTTGTTTTCAATTAAAAGGGAAAAAAAACACTGCTTGTTTCTTAATAAACAGAAGGTGAAATGTGAGATAATGCTAAGTAACAATGAGTGTGTGACTATATAGAACAATTAAAAAGATGTGAAACACAAGTTGAAGTACACCACTAATATTAGCTATCTTCCAAGTACTTCCTCTAGTTTATTCAAAACATCCCTCTCAGAAAGTATCCTTCTCAAAATAAATATGCTCAATTAGTAGCTGAGTATTATTCTTCATTTAACAATGACAAATAATAGTTTATCTTTTTTTAAAAAAAGATTTTATTTATTCGGCAGGGGTCAAATTATTTATTTGGCAGGCTCCCTGACGAGCAGGGAGCCTGATGCGGGGTTGGTCCCAGGACCCTGAGATCAAGACCTGAGCTGAAGGCAGAGGCTTAACCCACTGAGCAACCCAGGTGCCCCAATCTTTAAAGAAATATATTCTTAACTGAAACAAACTACTACAAAAAATGTAAAAAAAAAAAGCAAAAAAAATTTTTTTAGCACAATTAAGTTAAACCATATTAGCACCATATTAAGTTAAAATTAAAGTTTAGCACCATATTAAGTTAAATAATTATTTCCAAGAAAATAAAATTTAATCATTTTAAAAATAGTAGTAATATTCTCAGCATTTGAAAAATAAATGACATACTATTAACCATAGTATTTAATTTAAAAACAGAAACTGTGGTTATTGCATGAACACAAAAAAATGCTATATTATATATAATGAAGAGTCCAAGTTTTTCTGTATTTCCCAGTGTGTTTAACTGAGTATCTGTAAACCAATTTTCTAGCCTGTGAAAAAAGATGTAATTTTTCCCAAAAACCAAAAAATCCCATGCAGAGTTTTATTTTGTTTTGTAAATTTTATTAAAACTGTTCCAAAAGTAAAATCATGAGGAAAACACACATACACAAAGATGCAAATTCAACTGTGCCTAGGCATCTAAAGAATAAGATCAAAAATTTACACGAGCAGGAAGAAACTAACATTTTGGCTAAGCAATTTTACATATAGGGATATACAAAAAAGGATTCACATTGGACACAAACTATGCATGTCTGCACATCAGTTTACTCAAAGCTATAAAAGAATAGTGCTGGACAGTGAGTAGCACCGCAGGGGTTAAATCCCCTAATGGGGGAAGGAAAGCAGCTAAAATTAATTTTGAAGATATCAAGACACTTGACAGAGAAAAATGGGAAACTACCTGCGGCAGGCCTGCCTCTGCCTTTACATCTCTTCCAATGTGCATTTCATATCATGTTTTAAGGTTTAGATGAAAATAGAACAATAGTATTAATATCATGAAAAAAAACCAAAAGAACCTTGCTGAGGTGTTACCTGGCAAGAAAGAGAATTAACTCTAGATATTTTGGTAGATTCTGAAGCATCTGACAGAATCAGAACCAAAATATCGTGTTGCTTATTGTAAAATCTTTATTGAGTCCTTTTACAAAAACTGGTATCCTCCCAAACACTGATAAACCAAGAACTGTTATCATTATTACTATACCTCTCCTCACTTTCATACTCTGTTCTTACATTTTTTTAGGATATCATTCCAACACTAGAAATATAACTTGTCAAGCACTGCTATTATTACTCTCAGTTTTTTATTTTTACCTAATTACTGAAATAAACAGTACTCTCATCTTCCCAATCACACCAGCTTGCACTTTGGCCTTATTTCCTACTCTTATATCAAATCGATCTATAAACCACCACCCACCTCCACCCCCACTCAAAGTTGGCTGTGATAAACACTATCTTTCAGAATGGTCTTTTAACTATGTCTCCTGAATAGTTTCTATCTGGACTATGTAACAGTCTTCTACTTTCAACACCTTCAGCTTTCTAAGAGCCAATTAATTTTATACAGTAAAACACAGTTTGGGCATACTCCCTGCTTGAAGCTCTGAAAGTAAACTTGTAGTCCACAAGAAGCACTTTAGCCCAAGGCTTACTTAACACCTAAGAAATAGCCTATTGCTGCTATAACTGTAATAATTACTTAGAAATGAAACGCAACCTCTGACTCGTATGACTGAAGTCTTTTCATAAACTGGACCCATTTGTTCAATCTTATAGTTTGTATTTCTATCCTAGCTAAGCAAAACATGTTGACAAAATTTCTTTGCTTGACCAAACTTTAGTAAAACTTCTGAATCCTCCCTCTCCTAGGCCCACCTGTGCACTTTCTGCTAAAACATAGTTTTATCAAGAACTCTGCTATATCAGCTTAACCAAAACCCCCCACCTTCAGTATCTGACCACACTCAATATCTGATTAGGCTTCTCATCGTCTATCATCTGGACACCCCAATCTATCTTCAGCAAGAATCCTGTTAGGTCGGTTCTGGCAGAACGTTTCCTCTTAAGAGTCATTTTCCATCCTCTGACTCTCACTCTGCTCCTTGGCTATAAAATCTCACTTGTTGGAGGTCATCAAGATGCAAGTGCCTGTTGACCCATGAGCTGGACAAAGGCAAGTGGAGGCTCCTCACTTCCTTTCCTGTCCTTAGACGGTGTGTTCTGTTTGCCTTCCCTGATCCCAGAAGCTTCTCTAAGGATACAGCCTTGAGATAGAAACGTGGTGTGGGGGCTACCTGGACTGGGTACGTGACTGAACCAGTAAAGGTATCTATATAAACTTTGAAGATTTCAGCAAGTGAGTGCGTGTGGAGATCTATTGGTTTTGAGGTCATTCAAGACAAGCCTCATATGTAAATTCCCTCAGTTATTAAATTTGCCACCTATAAATCTGGAGTGGTTGATCCCTTTGATCTGTCACTCCTTTCTTGCCACAGACAGGGCCGGTTTCAGGTTTCAGATAACAGGCTCTGAGGAGGTTACAAACCAACACTTGCCCAAGCTGTATTCAGAGTTGAGGTTGATCTCTCTCCTCTACTACAAAATCCCATTGCATTGGTCCCCATACCTATCATGATGATCCTTAATAAAATTGGCCTTCCAGGGGCACCTGGGTGGCTCAGTGGGTTAAAGCCTCTGCTTTCGGCTTAGGCCATGATCCCAGGGTCCTGGGATCGAGCCCCACATCGGGCTCTCTGCTCAGCAGGGAGCCTGCTTCCTCCTCTCTCTCTCTGCCTGCCTCTCTGCCTACTTGTGATCTCTCTCTGTCAAATAAATAAATAAATAAATAATCTTAAAAAAAAATTGGCCTCCCATCTTTAATAAGTGTCAATGCATATTTTTAAAAACTAGCCAACTGTATAAGACTTACTGCCTCCCACCTCAGTGCCTTTAAATATGCTCTTTTCTGGGAATGGCCAATGCTCCCTTTCATCACTTAAAATTTATCTAATTTATTTTAACTATATTCAAAAATGCTATGACTCTGTATAATATCTTTTTTTTTTTTTTTTTTAATTCCCCAGGTAAGCTCTCTATGCCTGAAGTGGGGCTTGAACTCGTTAACCCGGGATCCAGAGTCACATACTCTACCAACTGAGCCAGCACAGTATTCTCTGATTCAATCCCTCTAGGCTCATTCTTTAATCAGGCCCTTTTTCAATGTTTAGAAACAGCTTTCATTGCAGGATAGCATTTTTAAAATGCATATATCATTCATGTGTCCAAAAGGTTAATATTTATCTTTTCCAACTGTGGTAGAAAAAAAAAAAACAAAACCCTAACATAAAATTTATCATTTTAACCATTTTTACATGTACAGCTCAGTAGTGTTAAGTATATTCACATCGTGTAATTAACCTTCAGAATTTTTTCATTTTGTAAAACTAAAACTCTACACACATTAAAAAAAACCCTTATTTTCTCTCTTTGCCAGCCCCTGGCAACCAGCGTTTTATTTTCTGCTTCTAATCTGAGTACTTTAGATACTTCAAGCAAGTGGAACCATGCAGTATTTTGGCTTTTTTGTGACTGATTTCATTTAACATAATGTCCTCAAGGCTCATCCATGTTGTAGTGTGTGACAAGATTTTTTTTTTTTAAGGTAGGCTGATGCCCAGCATGGACCCTAAGGACCTCCTTCCCTTTTAAGATTAAATAATATTCAATTCTATGTGTATATTTATCCATTATCTGTTCACAGACATTTATGTTTTCTACCTCTGGCTATTGTGAATAGTGCTGCTATGAACTTGAGTGTGCAAATATTTCTTCAGGATCCTCAATTCTTTTGAATATACTCAGAAGTGGGAAAGCTGGACCATATGGCAGGTCTGTTTTTAAGAGGAACCACCAAGCTGTTTTCCATAGCAGCCACACCATTTTCCATTTCTACCAATAGTACATAAGTGTTCTAATTTCTCTAAATCCTTCCCAACACTTTTCAGTTTTTTGACAGTAACCACTGAAATAGGTGTGAGGTAGCATCTCATGGTAGCTTTGATTTGCGTTTCTCTAATGAATAATGATGCTGAAAGTCTTTTCATATGCTCTGGCCATTTGTATATTATCATTGGAGAAATGTCTATGTCAAGTCTTTGCCCATTTTTTAATAAGGTTGTATTTTTGTTGCTGAGTTGTAGCTCTTAATATAATCAGGATATCAGCCCTTTAGATACATTTCTGAAAATTTTCTCCTATTTTAGTAGGTTGCCTTTTTATATCTCTTATTGTATCCTTTGACGCTTAAGAGTTTTTAAGTTTGATGTAGTCCCACTTACCTATTTTTGCCTTTGTTACCTATGTTTTTGTTGTCATACCCAAGAAATCATTGCCAAACCCAATGTCACAAAGCTTTTCCCTTATGTTTTCTTCTAAAAATTTTATGTTTTAGGTATTATGTTCAGGATTTGATCTATTTTAATTTCTCATATAGCATAAAATCAGGTTTTAACTTCATTCTTTTGCAGTGGATATCCAGTTTTCTCAATACCATTTGTTGAAGAGGCTATCCTTACTGGATTGATTGGTCTGGCATTCTTTGTTGAAGATTATTTGACCATACATACACTAGGGTTTAATTCAAGGCTTTCTATTCTATTCCACTGGCCAACATGTCTGAGTCTATGTCAGTACCACACTGCTTTAAAATGACTATAGGTTTTTAATACGTTTTAAAATCTTTTTTAAAACTTCCTTCTGCCTGAAACCTGAATCCCAACTTAACTTCGCTAGTTCCTACTTATGCTTCAGATTTTACCCCAGTTGTGAAATCTTTCCTAACTATTCTCTCTCTCCAACACTCATATATATATACCTTCTTTCTGTGACCCCCCCACTACACACTGTACTTCTTCTACCACAGAACTTACTTTGCTTTATTTAATTGAGCTGTGTGACTCACAAGGGTATTAATCCTATGATTGAGTACTCATCATTTTTAGCTCTCACATCCCCAGCTCCTAGTCAGTCCTTGCCTGACTCACAGTAAATGACCAATAATGATTATGAAAATTGAAAACAACAGAATATACTTGGCTGGCAAAAAGAACGAATAAAGTCTATGTATTGATTTAGAAAATGTTCCTAAAATATATGAACTAAAAAAAAAAAAAAAATCAAGGTACACGACAGTATACATAGTATGCTACCGTTCATACAGAAAGGAAAAAAATAATCCTATAATTTGCATATATATGATATAGATCTGCAAGAACACACAAGAAAATAAAACTGATTACTTCCAGTTGGCCAGGTGGAAAGTGCATAGATGGGGGTCAGGGGGAGGGAGACTTTTCTCTGTATAGCTTTTTTTATACCTTTAAAATCTTTTTGGTACTAAATAAGCTTACTTTTTTAAAAAATAAAGGAGTAATGTCCCCATAGAAAATCAAATAGCAGCTGTGTAACACATGGCATTCCCTCCCTCCTTCATTTAATAAAAATAAAAATGAATAAAATCTAGATATTTAGTGTTACATTTGAACCCAGAGTCATGCCACCACCCCCCAAAGAACCACAGAAACTAAGAATTTTGTGGATAAAGTATGTGCTTCATTTAGTAATATAATCAAATTCACAAATTAAGTTAATCTTTATTCTAAAACCATGAGCTGTATATAAACTGCATATTGAATAAGTATGTAGTGCTTATTAGTTAGTGACATATACACATTCTAGCTTTACAAAATGTGGTAGCTAGTTTCCAGGATAGCCTCCAATGATCCTCAACTCCTGATATTCCTTCTCTTGTATAATTACCCCTCCTACACAAAATCACTACTGGTCTATGTGCTGTCTCTTGGATTGCTTATTCTGGGGCAACCTAGCCTTTATGTGGTAAGGACACTTAAAGCAGCCCCATGGGGAGAAACTTAGGTCTTCCTTCAACAGCCAGAAATAACCTGCTAGTATGTGAGTGACCACTTTGGAAAGCAGTTCTCTGATTCCAACTGAACCTAAAGATGACTGCAGTCCAGGCCACTCTCTGACTGTAACCTCACAAAACTTAAGCCAGAACCTCACAGCCAAATTGCTCCCCAATCCCTTTTGAAAGAAACTATTTACTATTTTAAATCACTACATTTTGAGATAATCTCTTATGCAGCCAAAGATGACTAGCTAGTTATTGTTAAAAAACATTATATTTAAAACAATTTTTTGGAAGGGAGTCAAGATGGCGGAGAACAAGCAGGCTGAGACGACATCAGGCAGCAGGAGATCAGCTAGATAGCCTATCAAACCATTCCGAACACCTACGAATCCAACAGGAGATCAAAGAGAAGAACAAAAACAATTCTAGAAACAGAAAATCGACCACTTTCTAAAAGGTAGGACCAGCTGAGAAGTGAATCCAACGAGACGGGAAGATAGACCCGGGGGGAGGGGCCGGCTCCTGACAAGGGGCGGAACAACGGAGCACAAAATCAGGACTTTTAAAAGTCTGCTCCACGGAGGGACATCGCTCCAGAGGCTAAACTGGGGTGAAGACCTCACGGGGACAGCGTGGACTCAGGTCCCACGGGGTCACAGAAGGGTCGGGGGTGTCTGAGTGTCGCAGAGCTCACAGGTATTAGAGCGGGGAAGCCGGCTGCGGAGACAGAGCCGAGGTCTCCTAGAGCCGTGGTCTGTGACAGAGGCCAGTGCTCTGTGACACGGGCCAGTGCTCTGTCGAGGGGTCCCCACAAGATCCGGGGAGACTCCGACCTGGGAGAGCTCAGGGATCTACGGGGTTCGGAGACTCCAGGTGGGACTCTGCCAGACACAAAGACGCTTGGTTACAGGCTGGGTGACCTCGGAGCACAGCCAGAAGCCAGTGAGACGGGACTGATTACGCACGATTTTCTCCAAGTGCGGCTGGAGGCTGGGGAGACAGGAGAGATTAAGTGCTTTTCTCGGAAGGCGCACTGAAGACTGGGGCCCCTAGCTCTCGGCTCCTCCGAGCCGGAGATTAGGAGGCTGCCATTTTCATTCCCGTCCTCCGGAACTCTACGGAAAGCATTCAAGGAACAAAAGCTACCGAAAGCAAACCTGAGAGGATTACTTAGCCCGGCCCCTGGAAAGGGCGGTACAATTCCGCCTGGGGCAGAGACACTTGAAAATCACTACAACATGCCCCTCCCCCAGAAGATCAACAAGAAATCCAGCCAAGACCAAGTTCACTTAACAAGGAGAACAGCGGATTCTTATCTGGACAAAATGACAAGGCGAAAAACTCACCACAAAAAAAGAACAGGAGGCAGGACCCAAGGCTAGGGATCTAATCAATACAGACATTGGTAATATGTCAGATCTGGAATTCAGGACGACGATTCTCAAGGTTCTAGCCGGGCTCGAAAAAGGCATGGAAGATATTAGAGAAACCCTGTCGGGAGAAATAAAAGCCCTTTCTGGAGAAATAAAAGAACTAAAATCTAATCAAGTTGAAAT
>RCUC01161485.1:0-52301 GCA_003697995.1 Taxidea taxus jeffersonii | reverse complement strand
GTGTAGGATCATCGACTTACTGTCTTTGCTGCTGGGAACAAAGATTCTCTAGCAAAATAACCTTACTAGTAAATAAGTCTGTTGTAAATTCTGAAGTTACAGAATATGCACATAAATAGTATTTTTTTCATGTATTAGAAAAAAGTATACATCTTCACCAGCTATGCTAAAATTTAAGGCTAGGTGTCTATTTCATTCTTTACAGGAAAAAAAAAATTGAGAAGGCTAAGATCCACAAATTAAAAGAATGATAGATACATACAGTTAACATTTATTTTAGTTTTTTTAAAAAAATTATCCTTACAAAGTGCTTTTATTAGTTATCGTGAGAAAACTCCTACATTGGTAAGACATAAAACCAACTTTGTTGTAGGTTAAGGGCACTAAAAAACATAATGGTATTTGTGATTTACCAACTTTGGTGGAGTAGGATAAAGGAACACATGAATTTCTAAAGGAAAGGAGGCATTAGAATGAGAAGTCAGAACCAAAAATTTCAGAGTTGACAATATTTCGGTATACTAAAAGAAGTTTCAGATTCAAGGTTGCAACTCTTCGTGTGTATGGTCAGTTCTTCAGTAATTACTAAAACTATGCTCTAGGGTTTGTTCTGTGTAGATACAAGGTGTTCAAGTCCAGTAAAATTCAAAGCCACTTCCTAGTGCAGTGAAGTTTGGTTCAAGGAGGACAAAAATCAAACACCACCAAAACCCAAAAAAACAGCTGACACCCTAAAGCCAATTGACTTCAATGACAGGATAGAAGGTATAAAATCTCTGCTCTTGTTTAGTCCCCCCACACCTTCTCCAAGCTCACTCTAGGAATTTTATAACATTAGGCAGCTGTTTTGTTAGACGATGATGACAAACTCAAAGAGGACTGGAGTAGAAGAAATTAAGAGAATGCCTTTCGCCTCTTTGTCCTACTGGGGCGTATATTACTCTGTACTAAATGGTTAAAGAGGAAAAAGGAGGGGGGGAAGTGTTGCATAACTTTGGTTGGATACTGTCAAAAAATCAAATAGGAATTGTATAAATTAACTATTTTTGTGTTTGATTTTGGAGAAATGGGCAGTTATTGACAAAAATGACTCAAATAAGTTAATAGTCACTGCTGCATTATCTTGCTAGAAATACAGTGACAAGGAAGAAAATAGTGGCATAGACATATTCGTTTATGCCACAAGTAAACGGAGATATCTTTCTCAGTTTCTAGCCACTGAAGGAGGTAGGATTTACTTCAAGTAGTCTTTGAAATTGTTTTCAATTATCTCAATACGCTTGTTTCTTCAACAGCTGAGAATTTGACTTTCTGGAGCCTTCTATCTGAGATGAGTTGGTTCACCAATGCCTAAGCTTGAAAGTGGTACTAATTCAATAAACATTTATAGAGTTAAAAAAGCCAAGCCCAGTGTTAGGTAGGTTACAGCAACGTAAGGATTTTTTTTTTTAAAGATTTTACGTATTTATTTGACAGAGAGAGAAAGAAAGAGAGAGAGAGAGACAGCATAAACAGGAGGAACAGTAGAGGGAAGGGGAGAAGCAGACTCCCCACTGAGCAGGGAACCTGAAGTGGAACTCAATCCCAGGACCCTGGGATCCTGGTCTGAGCTGAAGCCAGACAGTTTAAGCATCTAAGCCACCCAAGCACCCCAATATAAGGATTTTTGACATAGTATCTGAACTAAATGAAAATAAACACAGAAGTTTCATGGAGAGGATCCATTGATTTATATGGTTGAATTGAGGTACAACTAAAGGAATATTCCTTGTGGCTAAAAGATACTGTAATTATAACAAAGGCCATAAAATCAATTACAATATACCCTAATTATGTCACTGAAATAGCTCTGGCAATTCATGTTATTAAAGACAATGCATTGTTTTGTTTTCTTATTTTGTTAGGTCTATTTGCAGCATTTAATGTGTTTACCACTTCGCCTCAAAACATCCTTTAGTTTTTATACACCAGTGCCTTCATTTACAGTTCTCATTGTTCCCATACAGTCTTAGAGACTCCTCTTCTACTTAACAACACCCTTAAAGTACAGCAAGTGGTTGTATATTTTGGAGTCCAGAATTTGACAGCCTAGTCCTTGCCCTAATGAAGTTTCACCCCTTATGACAAGGCATGGACTGGTAAGGATGCAAGAGGGGAATGAGGCAATGAGGATAGCCACCTGGAGACCATGATTTTCTTCTAAAACAAATCTGTTAGGACCCCAGGTATTTTATCTTCTAAAGACTCCATTCTAAATCAAAAGACCTCATGGGTCTCTTCTCAGTATTTATTCTCCCAGATATGGGCTGTGCTGCTATATGCACATTTGAGGGTTTGAGAAGTAGACAACAAACAGACCGCATTGGTGTAGGTTAATGTTAGCATCATCACCTGCATGCATATGAGTATCTTATGGTATGGAAAGAAGATACAAGTATCACCAGAGAAAGGGTGGGACATGGACTTGGTTCCCTTTCTCATCCCTGGAATGTGCAAGAAACTGGTAAAAGTGGGTGCTTCTGAGGAGGAACATCTATCCACAGGAAAAACAACTAAAAGGCCCAGATTATTTCAATGGCAAATTGTACCAAAATTTCAAAGGAAAAAAATAATCATGGTCTTTTGACTTCTTAGAAAATAACAAAATGCGGATCATTTATTAATTGTTTAATATACCAATTAATTTATTAGGGCTATTATGCCTTGTTATTAAATAAATCATTGAAAATAGAGAAAAATATAATAGGCCAATTTCCTGTGACAAAAAGCTGAAAGCAAATGCATGTAAACTGAATTGGCAATAATTTTTAATTACCAAAACCTGATTAAGATGGATTCCAAAATTGTAATAATTGATACTTGACAATATAGTAAGAGTGATGACCCATAAAAGTAGGGAGAAAGCAGAGTTTTGCTTATTTAAATTTTTTTTTTAAGATTTTATTTATCTGACAGACAGAGATCACAATTGGGCAGAGAGGCAGGCAGAGACAGAGAGCGGGGAAGCAGTCTCCCTCCTGAGCAGGGAGCCCAATGAGGGGCCCGATCCCAGGACCCTGGGATCATGACCTGAGCCGAAGGCAGAGGCTTTAACCCACTGAGCCACCCAGGCGCCCAGAGTTTTGCTTATTTAGAAGGGTCAATCAAGGAAAATAGAAATCAGCAAAATATTACATAGTATTGAAGTTTAAGGCACATACTATTTTGCACTAAAATGTAGCTCATAATCTACAGGAAGATTACCACTACTCTTACCTCTAGTATCACACACACACACACACACACACACACACACACATTGACTTGTAATTTTCACATTAAAAATTTAATAAGAAAACAAAAATTAAGAAAAACAAATGAGGAAGGAAGGAAAGAAGAAAGAGAGGGAGGGAGAATAAGGCACAAGAATTAGAAAGGAAATCAAAGTGAAAATGAAAGAATCAATGAACAACTGTTAATATTAATAAAATAAAAGTTTTTGTAATAGCAAGATTGTTGATATTTGTTAGTATTAGTATTGAACAGTCAATAGACTCCCCAGACAAAAGGAATGATACAAAAATAAAACTTAAATATTACCTTATACGTGTCCCATCAAAGTAGCAAAAACTAAATCTAAGAAAGACAGAGTTATGAAAAAACTTTTACATGAACAAAATCAATGAAGATATCTTTTAAAAAAGAGTAACTATTATAATTATAATTTATGGAAAAATGTTCCATGATTTAAACAAAAAGTCAGTGAAATGCTACCTCGGTCTTCAAGTAATTTGATAAGCTAATCTTCAATTCATAAAGTATAAGAGTGAGGAACAGTCAAGACAATTCTGAAGAAAAATAGGAGGGGGAGCCTAACCTATGCAATACTAAACCCTATAGTTAGACTAAAATAAACTAAACATTATTATCTAAAACACAGTCATGAGTCAAGGGACGCCTGGGTGGCTTAGTTGGTTAAAACACAGTCAGGAATCCAACTCATGAGTATTTAGAGTTGTTGGTTTCTAACATTTTCTGTGTTTTTCTGACTGCATACCCATGAGGCATTTACATAAGTTTCTCTGTTCTGTGTCCTTGGCAGCTACCTATAGAAGCTTGAAGGGATTCAGATTCATGTCCTTTTGCAAGACTCTGGATGGTTTTATGTTCATTTAGCAAAATATATAAAACATGTGGTTTTACTATTTTGGAGAACAGCAAGTGATACTCAATGCCTATCTATTCATTATTGGTAGTGGACACAAAATGATAGTATTCTGTTGTTGTTTTTATTCTTTCTTTTTGTTTTCATTTATTGGTTGGAATGATTTTGAAATGTCATGACCTTCTCTTATCTATATCTATAAGGTTTAGCGCATATAGGAAAAGTAGGGTAAATGTTTCATTCTGTCCTTTGATTTTCCCCAGCTTTCAAATGATAAATTTATTCCCCCTCACCTCTAAAAATGACCAATTAATAATTATGAACTAAATAAAAAAATTTAGATTTAAATATATTTGTTGTCTTTAATCTATTCTATTGTAATTTTTATCCATTTTGAAGCTCAAAATGTCACATCATAGGTAAATGGGAATACCTTCAACTTAGCTCCTGTGTTATTTTCCCATGACTCTAGTTGAATTTAATACCTTGATATTTCTATCTAGTATATCAAAATGTATGCTTATATTGAACCTTTCTGCCCCAGACCTGAGTCAATGATTTCTTCAAAAAGACCTAATAATATATTTTGATAGAAAATGATATTGTATGACTATTGTTTGGGCTCATGAATGTTCATTGCCACCATTGCTTATTAGTTCTAGAACTTTTCAGTGAAAATCCTAGGAAGGTTATATATATATAAGACCTATAAAACTGATACCATATGAAACTCATGTTTTACATATACAAATCCAGGACCATGTGGGTTTTACTTATTCTCTTTTATAATATATCACTATCTCCTTTCTTCCACAAATATTTACGCAGAAAATATCCCATAATTGGCAATGATAGAAGGAATAATGAAAAAAAAAGAATATCTTTGATTACTCATTTGCTTAACTACTTTTTTTAAAAAATATAATCTCCTGGAATCATAATATACTACTAAGACCATCACTAAATTACTGAAAATAGTTAACTTTTTTACATATGCTATACCTCTTCTCCTCCTTGATATTTATGTATGTATGTATAGATGATAAGAAAGATAATGTCTATATTTTAAAATCCTATCTTTTTCATAATTTTATAATATTGCCTCTTCTTTTTAATAGTCCATTTCATTTATATATTCCATGATTCTTAGCCATATATTTAATACTCAACACCAATCTTTATGTTGATGTCTTTCTACTTGATGTGGTTATCTAAAATTTTCTTCCTAGTAGATATTTAGAAAGATCATGGTGGAACAATATTGACTGATAATATTCAGGGAATATATTTGGTAACAGTTTGTACCATTAATAGCAATGTTGATTTTGGTTCAATTATTACATAAGTAGAAAGCTAAATAGATAAAACAAGACAATTTTTTATTAAACAATATATCCTATGATATGTAGAAGAAATTTACATAGTGTATTCTATTTTGCATTTTTAATGTGTGTGAAATCAATGAGGCTGATTTCACTATCCACAATGGGGTGAGATTCTGGAGTGCACATCAAGAAAAGACATAAAGTGGTGCCTGAGTGGCTCAGTCAGTTAAGCATATGACTCTTGGTTTCAGCTCAGGTCATGATGATGGTGGGTTGTGTGATCAAGCCCTGCATAGGGCTCTATGGCCAGTGGGAAGTTTGCTTGAAGAGTCTTCCTCTCACTCTCCCTCTGCCCCGCCCCCAGCCCCAAATAAATAAATTCTTTAATTAAAAAAAGAAGAAATTAAATAAAACAGGATAACCATTCTCAACCTGCAAAATCAAACCTACAATGACAATAAATACTGCTCCATTATCTTTTATATAGTCAATCCACTTCCCTCCCATGTCCGTTTCCTATTCCCATTACCATTCCTATACTCCTCCTTCAATTCTCTCCATTTTCCCTCCCACACACACCACTGCCTTGAATTCTCTTGTGGACTTCTATGAAACATAATGTGTTAGTAAACTTAAATCACAGAAAACACTGTGACTATAAGAGGTACTTTTCAGGGGAATACTGTAAGATAGCCAGAGAGGGCACATAGCTTTGATTCTCCTGCTACAGAGTGACTTAAAGCTTCCGTGACACAGCCTCACATGCTATCTTAGGTTAAGAGAACATCATATGGATGTTATATAAACCCCTTACAGGATTTCTAAGGTTAAGTTTAGTATTTAGATTTTTTTTAACATTATAATTAGAGCTTGCTTATATTCAAAATGGGTTGCAAAATGTGTCCTATGAGACAGAATTAACTATAAGAACTTGAAATTTACATTTCCTTACTTTGAGGGATTTAAATTATCAAGATAATATTGCACTAAAAAAAGTTTTGCACTTATACATGATAAAATGCCAAAATATATGACCTGTTAGCAGAACAATAAGTGTGCTTCCCTAAATGTGTAGTCTATGTCATTAGGTCACTGAAGCCATTAAAATGTGCAGACCAAGTATTGGAATTAAAGCCTCTCTTAATCTTTTTTTATGATCTCACTGGATTTTTATGTGCCATCTACTTTTTTTTTTTTTTTTAGAAACAGCTAACTGAATTCTACCCAAAAAAAATTGTAAACACCTTCACCCCAGAATTTCACTTATTCTTTACAAATTCTCATTACTGCAAGTTAATGCACACTCTCATCTTCAGAGCTTATTAGTATGACTTCTGCTAGTTAATAACCTTTATACCCTATACTGAAAACTTTCTGGTAAAAGACATCAGCATGTTAATACTATTCTAAACACACATTCCAATTATCTTCCCTGTTACTCATAGAACCAGGGGAAACCAAAAGAGCACTTTTCTTCAGGCAGTGGACAGAAGGAAAATGAGCTCAAATTCACCATCCAGTTGTCATGGGTCACTCACTCGCAGTGACCTAGTGCTAGCTACTTCTGTTGTTTCAAAGCTAAGATGTAATGATAAAGATTTTTCTTGGGTGAAGTAAGCTCTACACATAAGCTTTGCACTACTACCATTCTTAAGCTCTGTATCATATCCATGTGAAGAGTTGAAGATTTAATTTGCATTAATTTAAATAAATTACCCCTTGACTATAACTTACTTTCCAAATGTCCTGTTATCTTTCTCATGGAAACATGTCTATATATTATTTTTCTTGATTTCCATTCTATATACATGTAATCATCAACATTAGCTATTTTATCTGGATATGCTCATCCATATTTACCTCAATCCACTGACGTTTGCATTCTAATTAAATTCATACCATCTCTACAATAGAGAATTCAAGCAGAACATAGAGCTATTGCCATTAAATCCTAGCTAGAGATTGCAGAAGAGAAGTATCACCTATCCAAAGGACATTCTAGTCCTATGTTTGCATATAAACCCATATTTTATTGCACAGAATTCTTATTATCCTCCTAGGAAAGCCCAAAATAAATTAAAGATATAAAAATCACTGATAGAAGTCAGCTTGGTACTTCAATCACAAACCAGTTTCTTTTCTTTCTGATCTTATTTGCCTGGAGGTTCTCAAAAAGAAGTTTGGAGAATAAAACTTTATTTTCTCTGAATTTAAGGATATACTGCACATTTCTAGATAGCACATTGCTAGAACAAGCATTATCTTCTATTTCTCTGATCTCATTTCACTAGGGCTTACAATTTCAGGCATATCACTAGGCAGATCTGTAAATGCAAACCTCTATTCTCATGTTTAAAGACTCATTTTTCTTTTTTGGCCCAGAAAAGGAACATGCTTTTTACTTGGCCCCATAACCCACTCCTAATGTCCATTCCTACTTTGGTTTTTGTAATTCATAGTAAAAAGTACCAAAATACCCATGGTATGTACTGCTTATAAGTCAGGTAATATAAAGAACTATTCATGATATGAAATGATTCCCTGTCCTATACCATTCCGTCCTCAGTGCTTCTCCTCAAAGGTGAAAATTTAGCCATTTTCTCACTTTGTAACCTCTAAAATTTTAAATATTCATCTTTTTTCTGCATTAACTGTGGATACTATCTAGTCTTCTTTATAAAATATAATACTCGGGACGCCTGGGTGGCTCAGTTGGTTGAGCAGCTGCCTTCGGCTCAGGTCATGATCCCAGCATCCTGGGATGGAGTCCCACATCAGGCTCCTTGCTCGGCAGGGAGTCTGCTTCTCCCTCTGCCTCTGCCTGCCACTCTGCCTGTGCTCACTCTCTCTCTCTCTAACAAATATATATATATATATATATATATATATATATATATATATATAATATAATACTCATCTGCTTCTTTAAGTATCTCTCTCAGATTTTAATAGTTGCATTATTTCTTCTTTCAGTTAGCTTTGGAACTTTAAATATACAAAATAGCCGTCATTATTTCTTCCTTTACATAGTACTTCTTATTTCTCCCCTACATAAAATAGAACTCTTCTATGTCTACCTTTTCCTCTATCCCTTGAATCCAATTTTAAATTGCAACATTTGATACAGTGTCTATATTATAGATGTGCACAAAATGCTAATGCTTAGAGAAGAAATCTGAGAGAACAATACTCACAAGCATTTGAGCATTGATTAATATATAGCCTCTACCCCCCAAGGCTGAGGAAAGGGAAGGAAAGCAGGAAAAAAAGAAAGAAGAAGAAGAAGAGGAAGAGGAAGAGGAAGATGAAGGAGGAGGAGGGGGAGGAGAAGGAAAAATAGAAATAAGGAAAGAAAGAGAAAATGTTAGGACCAGGATAAGAAAGCAAAGTGCCAAGAAAAGCTAATACAGCCATGTTCTGAAGCAGCTTGATATTTCCACTGTTTTTAAAACTGGTACTTGGACTTTATAACATAAACATATCTCTAGAATATCTCTGGTTATCAGATTTAAAAATCCAATGAAAGTTTCTGATCCCACTGTCTACCTACTGTAGATAAAATTGACCCGGCAGTCCTTATTCAATATTAGAAGTCTGAAAAAAGAAATTTTCTGGATAAAAATACCATTTAATATAGTGCCTATTTAATATTTGATGATTTATATAACATTTTTTAAATAAAAGAAATACAAAGAAAAAAGAAAATGCATCTCACATCAAGAGAAGAAACATGTGAAATAAGCAGAATGAGAAATGGCCCAGATGTTGCTGTTATCAGGCTCATTTATATTAAAGTATCTAGTGGAAAAGGCCAAGGTTACATATGTGCATTTTTTTCAGCAAATAGGTAGAAAATATAAAAAAAGAATTGAACAAAAATGCTATACTGCTATACCTGAAAAATATCATATCAGAGATTGTCTTATCGTGGCCATAGCAAAGATGAAAATCTATAAATTTAAAGAATGCACAAGAGAAATTTTCTCAATTCAATTAAAAGATATAAATACATGGTACTCTTTAGGACAATATCAAATGATCTAACAGTTGTATAATTGAAATACCAGAGAAAAAGGAAGAAAAATACATAGTTATTCAACAATTTTCCAAAATTAAAAAAAAAATACCTCAACCACCAGTAACAAGAAATCAAGTGAACCCCTAAAATAATAAACAGAAAGAAAATACAGTCAGAGACATTATGGACAAACTACTAAAAAACAAAGATGAAGAGAAAACCTTAAAAAACGTCCACAGGAAAAAAGGGCTTCTCATCAGAATCAGTGGAGGTTAGAGGACACTGGAAATACATTTTTAAGTAGTGTAAGAATATCAGCAGTGTACAATTATCCTATATCCAGCAAAAAATATTTCCCCCAAATGAGGGTAAGTTGAAAATGTGAGAATTTTTATACAGCAGTCTAGAGCCTCCATATATGTTAGAGAAAAAAGAAAGAAATGACTGCTTTCAAGCTGAAATAAAGAAAGCCAAATCTTCAGGGAAGAATGAAGAATCTATAAAAGGTAAATATAAAAGAACATACAAATTAGACCTATTAAAACCTTCATAACCAACTATTGACTGTTTAAAGTATATGCACTATTGAATTTCTACTATATGTGACATGTGATACTATAGCAAAAAGAGTAGGAGCAGAAGAAGGAAAAGCACAGTGCTTAACAGTTCTTATATTACTTACAAAGTAGCTGAATATACTCATCAACACTGATAATAAGATAAAGGTAAATATTGTAACTTCTAATATAACATAGATATAATGTTAAGAAGCATAATACAGCTAAAAAGAAGTAGTTGTATAAGTACATGATTCAGCAAAATTAGGCATAAAAAAGAACAAACCAAAGAGAAAACAAACACCAATATATTAGAATAAACTGATCAATAATTACATTAAAATTAATTTATAGATATTAAATAGTATATGAGTAATAACTTTATGCTAATAAATTTATGTCTTAAGCAAAATAGCATAATTATAAGGTATAACATTTAAAGAAATGAAAACAAAGTGAATTGAAAGCCTTAAAAATCCCTAAATTTGTTAAATATAGAAATACTATTTAAAAGGCTTTACTATCACTCTGCCCTTCCATACCCACAAATGTACAAGCAAACACATACTTTCACTCATTACAGCCCCAAGTATCATCACTGGTAAATCTTTTCAATCATTTATTGAAGAAATAAAGTCAATATTATAAAATATTTCTTTTTTTCTCTAAAGTAGTTAACACTTTTAAGTCATTTCAGGAGGTCAGCATAACTGATAGCAAACTTGAAAAACACATAACTCCCCATAAAAAAAAAGACTAAGATAACTATAAACATATAACCAAAAATATTTTAGAAATATTAGCAAATGAACCCAGCAATACATAAAAGGAATAATGCCTCATGACCAAGTACATTAAATTTCATCAAAATTAAAAACTTAAGCTAAAAAGTCATTATGATGATGAATGGAGAAGTCATAGTTGAAAAGGATGTATTTGAAACATTAGAGCTGACAAAGATAACTTAGCTCCCCCATATCTAGATATTTAAACCTATCTACCTATGTGTCATCTATCTATCTATGTATCTCAATAATAAAAGACCATATAAAAATGTGGGCAAAAGATTTGTATGGACATTTCACAAAGAAAGACATTGAAATGGCCAACAAGCACATAAAAAGATTAAACAAATAAAAATCTGTTATTCTGTATCCACTAATGGAATAAGAAAAAATAAGAATAGTTCCTTTTTGTTAGGATCATTCTTCTGGAAAGGTCATAAATAATAAAATAAAGATAAAATAATATAGTATAACTAAACACATATTATCAGGAAAGTTAAAAAAAAAAAAAGATATCACTACTTCTCTTATAAGCCAAAATGGCTTGAAAAAATACACTACCAAATATTGCCTAAGACATAACCAAAACTACCATATATAGTTGTTGAAATAGTAAAATGGTATATAGAGGCTTGGGAAATATTTTTAGTGGTTTTCTTTAAATTAAACACTTAGATAATTAAGATGCAAAAAAAAAAAAAAAAAGCAATCTTACTTATCTATCCAGAGAAATAAGAATAGAAATTTATACCCATGAAAAGTTAAGACAAAACAAAAATGTATACTATGAGTGATCCTGGAAAGTATATGAATTATAGCTAAAAACTGAAAAGAACCTAAATGTCCAACAGGTGAATGGACAAACTGTAGCTATCCACTCATTGGATACTATTTGACAATAAAAATGGATCAACAACTAATACCACAGCATGTAGGATTCTCAAAAATATTTTGTTGAGTAAGAGTTACAAAAGTGTATATATTTTATGACTTTTTGTGTATATTTCTGTTTCAAACAATGATAGAAATAATGGTATAAATGGTATAAATCAAAAGAGTAAGCAGTTGATTGGGGTTGAGTTGACTGGTAAGGGGCACTTAAGCATCTAGGACAAATGAGAATGTGTTACAATGTGACAGGGATACAGGTTACACACACACATATATATACATTTTTTCAAAATCCATGTAATTTCCTCTTAAGCTCTGTACATACAGTGTATGCAAATTATACCTCAAAACAGAAAGATATAAACATTATTGATCATTTTTATGATTGTATAAGTGTCATTTACTGCATAATCACTTGTATACTTCATTCTACTGCATTGATAAGACCTCTGTGATTATTTTGGTTTCCTCAATTATCCCTGCATGAATTACTATAGTCAGATGTCACTTCTAGATCAATTTTCTCTCACATTTTTTTCATAATGTCCAGCCTTTGCCCTATATTATGAGACATATTTTTACCTTGTTTCATTTTGAGGTTTAAGTGATTATTTTGACAGTTTATATTTTCAATTCATATTATTTTCCTTTCACAGTATCTTATTCTTATTTCATGGTTGAAATATCTTTTTAGGGGTGCCTGGGTGGCTCAGGCCATTGGGCACCTGCCTTCAGCTCAGGTCGTGGCCTCAGGGTCCTGAGATCAAGTCTTGCATTGGTTCCTTGCTCAGCAGGGAGTCTGCTTCTCCCTCTCCCAGTTCTCCTGCTTGTGTGCTCTCTCCCTTTCTTTCTCTCTCTCTGTCAAATTAAAAATATATATATATTTTAAAAAGTAATTACAAAAAAAGAACTATCTTTAAAAATTTCTCTGTGAGTATTCAAACGAAATCTTTCAGCTCCCTACTGGTCCTTTGTTCTTGTTTTGTTGTTTGGATTTGGTTTGGTTTTTAATTAGTTCTCTTTCTTGCTAGTTTTTTTTTTTTTTTTTTTTTTTTTTTTTATATACCTGTTGATCTTGAAGTTCCTTGCATAAATAAAAGAGAGAACCACATTGATTTTTCTCACTTCTTGGGTTACGAGTCCTCTGCTCTACCTCTGTTTTACTATTGGGTTTCTACCTATAAACTAGTGGTGACTGAAATTCTGAATGGAATTTGTATGTTTGTCAGGCTTGCTACAGTATAAACTTTGCTTAATCATCACTGTGCAGAGGATTGCCTGACTGCATAGAGGTCCATGAAATGTCAATAAATTCCCACTAACAATGGTTAAAAAAGGATCTCCAAGTAATTTTGATTTTCTTTTATTCTGGGATATAAATATCAGACTGCTCAGCTCTCAGTGGAGGGCTGAGAGCCCACTGGAGAAAATTTACTGGAGATAAATGTTCTTTCTTTCTTTCTTTCTTTTTTTAAATTGAAGATTTTATTTATTTATTTGACAGAGAGAGAGAGAGAGAGAGATCACAAGTAGGCAGAGAGGCAGGCAGAGAGAGAGGTAGAAACAGGCTCCCTGCTGAGCAAAGAGCCCAATGTGGGGCTTGATCCCAGGGCCCCAAGATCATGACCTGAGCTGAAGGCAGAAGCTTAACCCACTGAGCCACCCAGGTACCCCAGGAGATAAGCTTTCAATAAGTTCATTCCTTTTCTCTGCTCCTTACCCAGCTCTTAAGCTGTCCACTTTCTTGTTTTTCATTGGGAAGATCAGCTCCAAATTATACTGTTAGCCTCTTCCTGTTCTATGTATCTATAGATTTGTTTCTTGTTACATTTTACTTCTAGAAAGTCGCCAGCATATATTCATCTTGATTCACCACCACTCTCATCTCAATGAAGGATGTCAAGAGAAACATATGTGTTCCATCCACAGTTTTCAAGAAAAAATAAAAAGCTTAGCCTACAAGACTTAACAAACTGTGTAATCTCACTTACTATCATCAGAGTTCATGTCACTGTAATAGTCTCAAAATAATTAACAGAAAACTATTTTTCTATCTAATGAAATTACATCAAAATTTATTGAAATTATGCTTTTGGATACATTATTTTACTTCTCTTAGCTAATTTTCATAATTTGTAAGTAGATAGAATTATAATTTGACTTCATAGAGGGGTTGATAGGATTCAATTAAATGAGGCATATAGGGGCACCTGGATGGCTCAGTGCATTAAAGCGTCTGCCTTCAGCTCAGGTCATGATCTCAGGGTCCTGGGATGGAGCCCCACATCGGACTTTCTGCTCAGCGGGGAGCCTGCTTCCCCCTCTCTCTCTGCCTGCCTCTCTGCCTACTTGTGATCTCTGTCTGTCAAATAAATAAAAACCTTTAAAAAAATGAGGCATATAAAGAAATTTAACATTCTGCCTTTCAACAAATTTTAAACATAAATATTGTAACGCGTATTTGCATTAAGAATTTGCAAAATTCTTCCGTATTTAATAACACACTAACATGAACACTTGCTGGGGCACCAGGGTGACTCAGTTGGTTAAGAATCTACCTTCGGGGGGTGCCTGGGTGGCTCAGTGGGTTAAAGCCTCTGCCTTCGGCTCAGGTCATGATCCCAGGGTCCTGGGATCGAGCCCCGCATCGGGCTCTCTGCTTGGCAGGGAGCCTGCCTCCTCCTCTCTCTCTCTCTGCCTACTTGTGATCTCTGTCTGTCAAATAAATAAATAAAAATCTTAAAAAAAAAAAAAAAAGAATCTACCTTCGGCTCAGGTCATGATCCCAGGGGCCTGAGATTCAGCCCTGTGGCTGCTCATAGCAGAGTCTGCTTCATCTTCTCCCTTTGCTCCTCACCCTCACTCATGTGCTCTCTCTCCCTCATAAATAAAAAAAAAAAAAAAAATCTTAAAAAAAATGGACACGTGTCTATTCCTTGATGTCTTCCTATCCTAATTTGTGCTTGTAGGCAACAATCATAATCAATAATCATTTTGTTTATCATCCATCCATCTATATTAAACTTGAAGTAAATCATCCCCCTTGAGGATAATCTCAATGTAGTTGGAATTCACTGTGTCACTACTAAGGGGTTTTGTCACAGTTTACTTACTTTGCCATTTCTGGCTTATGACTAAATTTCAAAAATTTGAGTGTAACATATTAGCTAATAACATTGAATTTTCCAAATATACTCAATAGGTCCTATTCTAAATGCACCCAGATCTTCCTGCTACATAATAAGATGGGCTTCCCATGTAATATGCAGCATAATAAGTTTGTCAGTGATGATTAATTCCCATGACAATAATATTTTAGCTATAAATGAAAACATTGTGCATACTACAATTCTGGTAGATTTGTTTGTTCCTGAGCAGAACTTGTGAGTTAATTCCTTGCTTTACTCTAGTCTTGAAGTATAATCAAGACTCAAACCAGTAACTCTATCAAATGGAAGGAATTAAACCAATGTTAAATGGCAAAGACTATGCTAGGTTTTATGAAAAAAAAATGTTTTTGATATCTGAAAAGCAAATATGCCTTCAGTTTATCTTAACCTAAACTCTGAGCCTCTCAAGCTGTTACCATCTGAGAACTTATATAATGCTTGAATTAAAAAATACCCTGGAGACTTTCTAATGGTATTTCACTTTTTTATGAATATAACATATGCTTATTAAATAAAATGTTGAAAATCAAAGTAAAATCACTTGCAGCTCATCACTGAAAGAAAAACTTCAAATGAATCAAGTGAGAGAATAGACAATAACAGTGAAGGAATGCATTCCAACTAATAATCAATTAGAGACAGAATAGAAATGTGATTCAATTCACAATAATTAGCTCATAAATAATCTAGCCAAAATAAGTGTAAAGGATCTTCATAAAAAGAAAACCAGTAACAATTAAATATACTGAAAGACACAAGCAACTTGTTGAATAAAGAATCTTGTCACTCGAATGACTTTTCAAAGATTTTATTATTATTATTATTTTTTTATTTGACAGACAGAGATCACAAGTAGGCAGAGAGGCAGACAGAGAGAGGGGGAAGCAGGCTCCCTGCTGAGCAGAGAGCCGGATGCGGGGCTCGATCCCAGGACACTGGGATCACGACCCGAGCCAAAGGCAGAGGCATCAACCCGCTGAGCCACCCAGGCGCCCCTCGAATGACTTATCAACCTGGCATAGGATCAGGAAATTTTTAAATAATGATGCTAATAGCCACCAATGTTTTGCTTTACTTTCAATAAAAGTCCATCTAATATTTCATTTTTTATGTATGATAACATTTAGGGGGGGATGAAAAACTTTTAAAAATAATTTTGGGGACTTATTGTAATATATATATTTGCCCTTTAAAAAATAGTTGGTGCTTTTTTACTTTTCCTACCACCTTAACTCCCACCCCCGTTGCATCTCCACTTCCTCATATCAGGGAGATCATGTGATAGTTGTCTTTCTCCAGTTGACTTATTTCGCTAAGCATAATACGCTCTAGTTCCATCCATGTCGTCGCAAATGGTAAGATTTCATTTCTTTTGAAGGCTGCATAGTATTCCATTGTATATATATACCACGTCTTCTTTATCCATTCATCTGTTGATGGACATCTAGGGGGAGACAAACCAAAAGAGACTCTTAATGTCATAAAACAAACTGAGGGGGGTGGGGGGGAGAGGGGTTGGGAGAGGGTGGTGGGGTTACATTATATGTTTAAATAAAGCTTAAATTTAAAAAATCAATAAAAAAATAGTTGGTGCTGTTTTTGTTGGTTTGCTTTTATTTTAGAAATAGTGATAAAAAAAAAAAGTGATAGGAGCATGTGAGTGGCTCAGTGGGTTAAAGCCTCTGCCTTTGTCTCAGGTCATGATCCCAGGGTCTCGGGATCAAGCCCCGCTGGGCTCTCTGCTCAGCAGGGAACCTTCCCCCTCTCTCTCTCTGCCTGCCTCTCTGCCTACTTGTGCTCTCTGTCTGTCAAATAAATAAGTAAAATCTTAAAAAAAAAAAAAAAGAAGAAGAAATAGTGTGATTTTTATTTTTATTATTATAGTTCCTAGGCATATACTCTGCTTCCTGTAAGAGGATTTGTCCCAGCTCAATGCCACATGATATTTGGTGTTTCTTTTTTTTTTTTTTTTTTTTAAATTTTATTTATTTATTGACAGAGAGATAGATCACAAGTAGGCAGAGAGCAGGCAGAGAGAGAGAGAAGGGGGGAAGTAGGCTCCCCACTGAGCAGAGAGGCCAATGTGGGGCTTGATCCCAGGACCCTGAGATCATGACCTGAGCTGAAGGCAAAGGCTTAACCCACTGAGCCACCCAGGCGTCTTTATTTGGTGTTTCTTGTGAGAGGAATGTATACTGCCCCATTAATGGTACTCATGGATTTGTGATGTGATCAGTGGTATCTGAGGAAACATGTTATATGCTGTATATGAGAAGAAGTTTCAAGAAGCATCACAAATTTTCATCAGTTCTCTTGTGGTTTTTGTTTTTTTGTTTTGTTTTGTTTTGTTTTTAACCTCTGCAGAGAATAGCAAGCCCCAAATAGGGCTGTTCTGCCAGCCTGGATTTTGGAAAGAGGAGAATCCCAGGGACACATTTGAGTAAGACATAAATATTTGCTGTAAATTGATAATATTTTAGAGTAGTTAGTCATGACAGCTATATGGTTTTCAATTTTTTCATAAGCTTCTTACCACCAATGATGAATACCAAATTTGTATCTTGTTTCAACATGATATTATCATGATTCTATCATTTCCTGAATCAAATCATACCTCTCAAGGTTAAATGATAATTTGGCATAATAAATGTTCCTATAAGTCAACACTGTTAACTACAATTTGCTAGTATTGTGTTTTAGTTGGACTTTTCCCCTTTCTAAAGATATTGGGTCTACTGCATTTTGTTTTATTGTTATCAATGCTTAAAACTGATTGGCGAACTTCCTATATTTTTCTATATTCCAAAGGAGTCTATACAACCTGATATCATGTATTAATTAAAATTGGGAAGTCATCTTGAAAATTATCTTTGTCTTCACTAAATTTTTAAAATTTCCTTTGGCTTTAGACAATATTCAAAAGTGTAAGTGTTAAGTATTAAAAAAAAAACTTCGTAGACATGTGCTTTCTAATTTTTAGTAGAGTAGACTCCTAAAGATGTGACTTTTTGCTCATCTTGCGGAAAACTATGCTTCCCATCAAGACATTCTTCTGCAGATCCTTGCCATTTAATTTTGTCTACTGTCTCCTTCAGCTGTTTCTGACACAAAGTATCTTCTATCTATATCTTTTCCTTCTCCAGTTCTCTTTAATTTTTTTTGGAGGGGGAGGAATATATTTCTTTCATTCTTTTCTTATAATTTTACCATGTTTTTAAGTGGTAAGGATTTCCAAGGATTTACCAAGTATTAAAAAGGTAACCCCATGTGTTTAGATTGCCACATTTACTAGAATTATTTTCATAAGTTTTATTCTTCCTTTCAAGGCCCAGTTTAAATAACACATTTTCTGTGCTAGATCCCTTGAAATTCCAAAGTAGAACAATTACTCCTTCCTCTGTGCTCTTCTAGCTCTTTGCTCATTATGTTAATATAGAAATCATTATATTACATTTTAGCTACTTTTAGACATATTTATCCTTTTTCCAAATTGTGTTTTACTTTGTAGCATCTTATTCATTATAGAACACCATCTGGCATATGGTAGGTGCTCAGTCAACTTTTGCTAAATTTAATTGGAATTCAAGAAATTGGCACGCATCATCCTCATCCTCCCTAAATTTTAGGTATGAGTTGGCTCCAACTGAAACTCAAATGAGTAGATGGGGTAAGAGAACATTTTTCCAATTTCTAGGAGGGAATATTTGATTTAATATTCAAGGGCAATATTTTTCTTTGCTTTGATTTCTGCATGTATGCATTTAAAACATACGTCCTAGGGACACCTGGGTGGCTCAGTTGGTTAAGCGGCTGCCTTCAGCTCAGGTCATGATCCCAGCGTCCTGGGATCGAGTCCCACATCGGGCTCCTTGCTCGGCGGGGAGCCTGCTTCTCCCTCTGCCTCTGCCTGCCACTCTGTCTGCCTGTGCTATCTCTCTCTGACAAATAAATAAATAAAATCTTTAAAAAAAAAATAAAACATACGTCCTATATTAGAATGTGAAGTATTAAAAAAAAGAAGAGGCAAATACTTCTGCCTATGACCTTAAAAGCATCTATATTGTAAAGTACATTTCTGAGAAAATTATTCAAATATATGAAAGTGGAGGGAGCATCTGAGTATCTCAATCAAAAGTCAGAGACCTTATCAAGGCCTGTCTCTTGGGATTAAAGTAAGTGTGAGGTGGGTAATTTGTCCATGGCAACCAGTCTCCAGGCTTCACTAGAAGGGTTACTGTGAAAAACATTATGTACTTTTTGGAATAGCCCTACATATTATCCAGTTCATTTTACTCTTTTTTTTCCCTTTCATCATTGTTATTCCCCAGTGTTAATGCCATACATTCTATAAAGCTTGGTTAACTATAACTCTGCTCTGGGAAATGAAGGATGTTCCTAAGTATAGAATAAGATCCTAGGAAATAGGGATAGTGGCAACAATCTGGAGAAGATGGTTGTAAGGTATCATTCATTCAATCAATCAATCAAATATTATCAAGCTCCTAATGTAGGTCAGGCACTGTGCTAGGGTGATAGAATTAAAGCACTGAACAAGGTAGACATGATTCCTATTTATAATCTACTTTGAGAAATAAGTATTAGACATATAGGTTTAATACCATATTTTTTTCTGATTTTGAAGGTTTTCTTCCACTAGTTGATTTCATAGACCAGTATGCTGCTGCTATTAAAATTGCTATGACTTTAGCAATGAAGGGCAAAGGCAACAGAAATTGTGCCATACAAGTCATAAAATATAGAATTGAATTTTAAAATAAGGAACCATGCCAAACCCTTGTAAGCACAGATTTATGCACCACTTAAAATAAATACCTATCAATGAACTAATGATTTTACTTCCTTTTGGGACCAGCATTTATGCTGGAATTATTCTCATGATGGTTATGGCCAACACCTGCTGACTTTATACTCTGAACAACCATCACCTGCTTAAGCCCTGAAGCTGCCTCAGTGCCAGCTCCTCAAAGACTAGGGAGCTAACCATTTACCAACACTTAGTAATGTGGCAGAGTGGATGTTAAAACTAGCATTTGAAATGACTGAGAGAATTTAACTTAGAAGATAAACTTCTTAAAAGATGCATGTGGAATTTTCCGTGAGGCTTATTATACAGAGAGAGAGACAGAGAAAGAAAGAAGGGAGAATCAGCAATATTAAATACAACTGTAAGTATAACTTGAAATCTAAGGAAAATGAAGGGACAATAAAGTTTGCTATTGTTTTGCATTTCTCCTGTGTAAAACTCCAAATGTGAAAATTAACATCGTTAGTTTACCAAAAATGTGCTAACATCATACGTGTGACTGCTCCTCTATTCCATGGGCAAGGACACATGCAATTGAATTGAACTACTCATCGTTATGCTTTTAATCTTAAACCCTGAAAATGTATTTCTTTCTTGAGCTTTGGGTTTACCACTATCTGACTCATCACCATGTTCAAATTTCAAGTTCTTTCCAATTTAATTAAAATGAAAAGAGTGAGGAAATTTCTGTAACTTCATGAAATTACTGATTCAACACCTGGTATATTGTCCTATATAACAGAAACTAAAAATGAAGTTAATCCAGAGAGACAGAATGACTCAGGAAGAGTACCTTTCACTTTTATGTCAGTAGTTAAAATCCAGCACAAAGATGTAGTGACTAAATCTGCTAACATCTGAGTGTTCCATAGAGGCATGTAAGAAAATGAGGAAAGGGAATTTCTCATGGTTTGACAATTTTTCTTGACTGGTAAATTTCCATGACAGTCACTGAAAGGACGGTTGGTAACGCTGAAAATATAGAGGGGAGACTGGTGAGGTACCAGAATGGCTTTCCCCTGGTTTTCTTTCTTCCAGATACATAGGACTCTATTTCTATATTGTACCTTTTTAAATACCTGATCTGTGAACTGTCGCAAATATATTTTTTGGTATAATTAAAATTATTTTGTACTTTTAAAAAGGAAATATTTTAGAATCTCTTTCAGATATAGTTTAAGTAATGAGATTCAAAAATATTCTAATGGATAATAATCATGTTTACATTGTTCATAGGCTATAATACTTAGAAAACAGTGAAGTAAGATGTGTAACTTCTATTTGGAAGTCAGAGCAGGTGTTCATTCTGTATATCTGAAATAACTTTATAAAATAAGACATCTCTCATCTGAGATTAAATGTATAATTCAGAACTGTTCTCTTTCATTCATATTCAGAAATGAAAGATAAATCCACAAAACCAGTATTTTTCCTTATTAAGTAGAATGGAATAAAGTGAGGAAAGAGTTTTTCCCCATCACATTTTACTTGAATTTTCTGACTTTATATTTTTTTCAATTTCTTTTCCACCAAATCTCACCAAATTCCACCAAATCTTAGTGCAAATGGGAGAACATGACACAGTCCTGTGATGATTGCTGTTTCAACCTGTGATATAGTTATAAATATGTACATAACTATTAACAAGCATATATCCATATACATACACATGCATATATAAAATAATGAACATGAATAAAAGCAGTTTGGGGGACCATATTTCCTACCCAGACCCTTCCTTATTCAGTATCTCTTGTGGGGGCAGTTAGGTCTTAGTAGTCTGCCTTCTAATAAGCACTCCTAAAGAATGTAAGAGAAGATATAGCCAAGCTCACCCCAATTATCAAACAAGAAAATTAAGGGTCAAATAGTTTAAGTAAAATACCCCAAAGCATAGAGGTGATAGATGATAGATAGATGATTGATAGAGAGAGAGATGATATAAATTGTTAGATAGATGGATAGATGGATAGATGGATGATAGATGGATAGATACATGATAGATAAATGCAGAGATATTTCTTCTGACTCCTGCCTATGCATATTTTTACCATAGAGGGTTATGTGATTGTCTTTGCTAAAGTTCTTCTAGTTGACACTTGCTCTAGAAGGCATAAGCAAAATAAATTATTGGAAGTATCCTTGTGCACCTCAAGGAACAGAAGCAAAGTGAAACATGTAGGTGTTGGCTAGGATAGGATCCAGAGCAGCCCTGAGACCTCAACTACAAAAGTTCACAGAAATTACCTCTAAGATACCAACCTATCTCTAAGATCTTAGATACCATGCATCCCAATCTCTGTACCTCTGTTCAAGTTTCAGATTCTGGAAAAGAAAGTTTGATTTGCTGGAATTGGATCAGATTATATTTATTAGGTTGAAAACCATTGCGAGGGGAACAGATCCTAGTGCATAAATAATGGCCCGTGGAGCAACTTACATGTATTAGAAATATTTTCCAGCAAAGGAGGGACATTTTTGATTGATGACAGCCACTGCTAATGTGTGGGACATAATTTTGGACCTCAAAGGACAATTTAAGTAGAATATCCCACAGTAGGTAGCCAATAAAGACCAATCCAATGATAAGATTAAGTTAGAAATATTTAGGGAATAAATGTAATATAGCTGAACAGACAACCAAGTCCAACATTCCTTAGAGAAGAGCAAAGGATAGAAGTGAGGTCAAATATGCCACAAATTCTAGGTTCAGGATCCAATTAGAACTAAAATGGAAGGGTAGTGAGACATGAGGAATAGAGGACATGGTATAACTGCCATAGTGAAATGAAAGTATCTTGGGTTTGATTTATTGTATGTAATTGCCTTAATGCCTGGATGGATCCTACTGGCTTAAATGTGTTTGCAGAACAAGATTTTCTAACAACTTGGATTATGAGGCAAAGAAAGCTATTAGCCCCAATGGTGACTAGAGTTTTGATCCTAGGGAATACACATATTGCATATTTAAAAAAAAATCTCTTTCATGATCTGATTCCCTGCTTGCTAAAGCTTTTGATTTCCCTTAGCTATTTTATGATAGTACTTATTCTTTTAGACCACAAAATAAGAGCTAATCTTTTCTCCAAAAATTTCTCTCTCCTTCCCCATATTCATAGTTCATAATTCATGAATAGCATCACACTCTTCGTCACCTCAGTTCAAATCCAAACCTAATGGTAGGCTATATTACATATTACATATTATGTATATATATATATGCATATATATGTGTATAATATGAATTGGATTATATATAATATGAAAGGTGTATAATATAAATATATATAATATGAAATTATGTATATGGCACATTGATTTGATCAGGAATAATCCTACATGGAAATTTATCTCACCAAAATCCTACACACATAGTCTGGAGATTTTCACTCTAGTTTATCACCATAATTCAGACAGAGATATTTCTTCCAACTTTTGCCTATGCAGCCTTGCTCGTAGACTTTATCTTGATCACTAAACCTTACAGAAATTGTCAAGTTCTCAGCATGGCTAACATTTCACTTAATCTGTTGCCTGGTTTATTTCTCCTTTGACTGTTATGTGTGCCTTTGAGCTTTCATTTTATATCCACCACTCCAACGACTCTTCCTTGGATGTTACTGCAAAATGAGTCCAGGTGTGCTTTCCTTCTCTTTGATCATGCACAAAGTATATTCTTACAGAGTATTTGCAAATTAAGCCAACTTAAAAGCATTTTTGCCTCAGGATAGATATTAATTCTTCTCCAAAGATCCAAGTCCTATTAAATACATATAACCATGGCAGGCAACATGACAATTGTTTTTAAACTTGTTTCTAGGTCTTTGGATGAGAAAAACCAAGAGACATAGAATTATAGAATGGGAATGCTTTTTATATATTATTTACCATTTATTTTGCAAATGAAACATCGAGACCCAGAGCAGTCATTTGATTTTCCCAGAGACCCACATCTAGCTACTATGAGAACTGGAATGCCTTTTCTCAAGCTGCCAGCATATTGCTTTTGTTCCTGCTTTTTACTATACTACAACTCACATCCATCTGTGCCAACTTGATAGGTGCTTAATTTAATTATTAATTGTTCATACTGTCACTTACTTTGCATATGCATTAGATTCATGAGTTCATATAGCAACTGACTGATCTTCCTCCTAACATGAAAGTTAGTGCACAAAAACTTTATTCTGAAAATTATTTTCTTAGGGCATATGTTGAAATGTAAAGTGTAAAAAAATGGTAATATTTTAAGACTTTGGGTATATATGATATGCCCAATTTCCTTTCTAATATAGTAGCACTGTACACTTGCTTCATAATTTGAAGAAAGATATTCTTGTCACACCCTGGTTAACATTGATTACTATTACTTTTTTAATCTTTGCTAATTTAATGAAGAAACAATGAGGTATTGTTTAAGTAAACTAATATAATTTCCTAATAATATCAATAAATACTCTAAGATTATCACTAATCGCATATGAATATATATTAATTTAAATTAACTAAAGTGAAGAATTCAGTTCTTTAGTAGCACTAGTCACTCCTAAAGAAGTCAGATAACTAAGAAGTAAGTATCAGTGCTGATACGAAACATTTGCATCATCCAAGGAAGTTCTATTGGGCAATGCCACTCTAAGGTATTAATAGTCTGACTTTACAGAGAAAGGAAGAAACTGGGACTTAGTTTTAATCACTATTTAGCCTTGAGTGAGTTTTTGTTTTGTTTTGTTTTTTACTACCAGACTATTAGTGAAGATAAACAGATAAACATAGACCTTTTTTTCAGCCATTTGTACTTTCTGTGTTTTAAATTGTTTATTCAAATGGAATAAATGTCTACTGATTAAATATTCTTTTAGAAGTTCTATCATTTAATAAAACTTCTATTTTGTTTTTAGGCTACTTCTACATTATTATAAAACAAATATTGTGTCACAATCAAATACACTATTATATAAAATTGGATACAATTATACTAACATTCCCACTCTTTTCTATTACCCACCAAGGAAGATTCTGCTTTGACCCATTCATTTCTTCTCTTCATTAAGGTTCCTCTTGGTCAAACTAATTTTTCATTTCCAGGAAAGAAAAATGGTGGAGAAGTAATATGGGAGACAATGAAAAGATATCAGAGATATTTGTTCAAAGTTCACCATAAAAAGTATATAGGAACAATAGAAGAGCAGCAACATTTAAAGATAGGTAAAATTTGAAGGATCACTGTAGCTTATATTTATCTTCATAATGTCCTTTAAGAAATGTATGTTGATTAATTGAGTTACATTGAACATAGGTTTTGGGTGCTGAATTGTATCTGAAAACAGTTTGAGACTAGGTCCTATGGAAAATGGTGTTTCAAGTGTTAAATGTGTTGATATATTTTCACAATGGAAATCTTTTGAAAATACTATGTTGTTACATGTATGCCACACTTAACTGAAAGAGGAAAGAAGTACTATGTAAAATACTTCATTTCATTAGCTTTAGTACTTTTATTAACAGTAGCATTTATTCCTGAGAAATAAATCTATGTGTCTTAGGGATATAGGACCTCAGAGGCATAATTTTTCTCTTTTTACAAAATCCCAAATATTGTCAGTGATTGATTTTATATATATATATATGTGTGTATGTGTGTGTATGTGTATTTAATATATATTAATTTTATATATGTATAATTATATGCTATATAATTATATTTTAGGACAGGTTATATATATATAAAATAACTAGTGGGAGAATCTGCATTGTGTGAATGGAGGTCTCTGTGTCTCTGTTCTTGGATTCCCCATAAAAAGATTTATGTAAGGATCTGCACTCCAATAAAGGCAGCCAGAAGGAAAGTAACAAGCACAGAGCAGTTTATTTAAGCAACAGTATACTCTCAAGGCGGTTGTCAACCACCTGAGGCTAAAGGAGTCCTTTCCTTTTAAGTAAGTAGGGTCTTTCCCCAAGGACAAGGTGGTCTCTAATGGAGGCTGCTTCCAATACTTGGGGGACTCCTCCCACAAGTTGCAAGGGGAGTTATTGGCCCTAAAATGTTTACACCAGAGCTGTCACAGCAGCCTTTCTCCATGGGGTAGGAGACTAAAACCACAATGTTAATCTATGGCAGTAAAACTAGCTAAAGGTCCAGCTGAGGGCACCTTGTCTCTGGACTGGGCAAGCATTTCCCTAAGGAGAGTCCCTGGAGCCAGTGACATCTTGTCAGAGGAGGATGTTGGGCAGTTTTTTGACCACAAGGGTGTTCCTTGAGGTGTTCTTTCCACTGCTCATGTCTAGCTACTACTTAATATACATAGAAAGAGAGAGGAAAAGAAAGAGGGAAGGAAGGAAAGAGGGAGGTGGGGGGGACTAAAGAGGTGATAGTGACCATTAGGAGTTGGTCAAAATATAGCAGAAAAGGACTCTGATTCAGAATCTGTTTCTCTCCCTCTCCCTCTCTCTCCAAATATATACTCCAGTGCCTATAAAGATGCTCTTTTTCTAAGTTAAATGGACCTTTCCACATTATAATTGTGATAGCAAACACAAACAAGTTTCTTAAAGAAGACTATTTTAATAAAAATGAAGTGCCATTTTAAAATACAAATTCCCAGTGACTATCTTCACAGGATAGATTATATACTTTTGGTTTCTTTCCCACATTTTAATTGGTTGTGATTAGAGTTATAGAAATAGCTTTGGCCAGAAAAATAACCAGGGAGTAACTTCCAAATGTCATCATCTCTATTAAAATGACACTCATCACCTTGTTTAAAACATCAAAAGTTTCTTGGGGTCTTGTTTCTTTTAATTACTACTTACTTCTTAACAAATGGAAATGGAGTTTGTCTTTTTGATTATCCTATAAAGTTCCATTTTCTTCCTGTCATGGCACTTTTCCAGTCCAGATTTTGTATTTAAATGCATTGCAACAGAATTTATAGGAATTTGAAAAGTTTGAAGCCTCTTAGGGCAAAGTTGCAGGTAATGTTGATAATATAGTCCTCAAGGAAGGCCATGAGCACATTTGTATTTTTACACCACATAAAAATCTAGAGTTTGTTTGAACAGAAGAGTAGATACACAAAAATTTTATTATCCCACTCTTCAGACGATATATTGAAATCCCTTTTTTTTTTTTTAAGATTTTATTTATTTATTTGATAGACAGAAATCACAAGTAGGCAGAGAGGCAGAGAGAGAGGAGGAAGCAGGCTGTCCGCAGAGCAGAGAGCCCGATGCGGGGCTCGATCCCACGACCCCGGGATCATGACCTGAGCCGAAGGCAGCGGCCCCAACCCACCGAGCCACCCAGGTGCCCCTTGAAATCCCTTTTTGACTGGCACAGTTGATGCATACTTGGGGCAGGTATGCTTCCACGCTGAAATCCTCCAGAGAGTAACAATAATAACTGCCTCGAGGTGTTCTCGGTTCCATTTCACCACTTCACCATCTGGGTAGACATATGAGGATCAGTTTGGCAGATCTTGGGAACGATGATTATGGAGGTTACTCTTCTTAGCAGATGATTTTTTGTCTTGCTGCTCCCACATAAATGTAAAACAGAAAATATGCTCTAAGTAGAGACAAACATGGAGCATGCATATTTCCACTTCCTCTTCCAGCAGATAATACCACTGTAATCTGAACTTGACAATTTGAGCTTGACACAGCATGAAGGGCAGATTTAAACCAAGCGTGCAATAGTGTGATGCATAGTTCTCCTTGCTCCCCCAATAAATTACCTTCTTTCAAGATAAATATAAATATCAGAGCAAGCTGTAATGCTACTTGCTAATTTAATTCTCCTTCAATGTGTCCTTGAAACTTCTAACAAAGCAGTACAATGTTTTAGAAGGGATCAATGCATAAACTATGAAAATACTGCAACATTTCAATAGATTTTCAAAATTAGACAAGCATTGATTTTTAAAACATTTTTCAATTCATGTTTTTATCAACCTTTCCTTTGTGTATAAACATAATTTTATGTAAGGCACAGATGTCTCTAGCCTTTAAAATTCTAATAAGAGTGTGGAGTTTATTATATAGTTTACATCCTTCTTTGTAGACAATTAATAAATACTCAATCATTACAGATTACTCATGGATTTAAGTAGAATTTTCTTTTTTTTACATTTTATTTATTTGACAGACAGAGGTCACAACTAGGCAGAGAGGCAGGCAGTGAGAGAGAGGGGGAAGCAGGCTCCCTGCTGAACAAAGAGCCTGATGTGGGGCTCAATCCCAAGACCATGACCTGAGCCGAATGCAAAGGCTTAACCCACTGAGCAACCCAGACACCCTTAGAATTTTCAAAGTAGAAATATATGGTAATAACTTTGGCCTTATCCTTTTGTATATATTTTATTAAGTATAAAGTCATGCTTTTCAAATTTAATTAGACCATAGAAGAAATATTGTAATATTTAAAGAAAATAGAAATATATAAAATTGAAATCATATTACATATTTATAAAAGATCTGTGTATGACAATCTCTGCAAGTTTCTTTTATTTTATCATTCCCTCAAAGCAATGGTTCTTAACTAGGGGCATTTTGCCTCCCACAGAACATTTAGTAATGTCTGGAGAAATATTTAGTTGTCAAATTTTAGTTGTCACAATTAGGTTGGCTACTATTTGTGGGTAGACGCCAGGATGTTGCTAACCATCCTAGATTACACAGAAGAATCCTATCCTCACAGCAAAGATTTATGCAGTCTAAAATGTAAAAGTGTCAAGGTTGTAAACCCCCTACTCGAAAACATATGTAAATATGTACATAACACCAAAATTTGACAAATAAATGGGATAAATTATGTAGAGATAAATATTTTAGAAACTCAAAATCTTAGGATGGGCAATCTGCTGTGACTGGCTTACACATCACACTCGCACATACACACTCTACATGCATACATTATACACATATGTGCATATGTATTTATGGGTGTGTATATATATACATAGTGAAACACATATGCCAACTGATGCTCAAATTATGTTTGACTCTGAATAAGGCTTTGGAACAATTACTCTTTTCCTCTGTTACTAAATTACCATATAAGTCTAGATTGCTTATGTATCAAGCGATCAAAACTATAGTTTTGAGTTAGTATAGACTTTCCTCCTCCTGGTTATCATGGCAAATATAGAAACAGAGCTCATATTTAGAAAAAAAAATTCTTTTTTGGCCTATCAGATCTCTGGTTTGTTGGTCTTCAACCTCTACTACAGATTCATTTTCTAAATTTGATGTTTTTCATCTTCAAATGAAAGGTTATCTTCCATCATTTACTAAAGTGTAACTGTTGTTCTTAATAACTCAATATATGTCTAATCTGATTATCTCCACTATGACTAAGAGACTGAGCTGTCAAAATTTTGGAGAGTGAAGAGAATTATAGTACCTATCTTCCTCTGCACTCCAACTCCTGCCTCTATATGGAAAAGACCCCAAAATTTTGCAGCTCAGCATCTGGAGGAAGCTAATATTATACTCTGAACACTGGTCTGTGAAACAAAATTTCCTAATTTTCAGTTTTTATCTTGAAGACCCTTCGAAAATTCCTTGCTGCTATTAGCACCTATAGTCACCTGGAGAGAAATCGAAGGTGATTCTTCTTCCATTTATATAATGTAAAGCAGGTTATCACTTATTTTCTAAAACTCTTACTGCTAAAGAACTCCTGCAATATGATAAGTAAAAAAAAGGGGGGGGAGATTTATAGGATATGGCAGTTAGAGAAACTGACACTTATGTTGCAAAATATATATGTTTTGTTAGTCATGTCTAAATGGTGAACCATATCCACTATGTAATTTATTGTTAAGGTAATCTATTTAAACAACTGTGAAGCCAATCTCCATGCAGCATCAAGTTATATTATTTCACTATCACTTGAAGTAAACTTACCTTCATATGTTTGTTTTGTTCTTAGTTCCTTGTCATTAGTTTGAGAATACCTTTCTATTCATTTACATGATGATTTGACAAAAGCTCACTATTACAGTAACTAAGACACTAGATTTCAACCTACATTTTTAAATTTTGAATTACCTCTGAAAAAAAACAAAATATTTGCCTTGTAAAATAATCAAATGAGTATAAATGCAGAGATGGAAAGATCATTATAATTTTATCTTTATAGAAACCGAGTGTCATAAATCTTAACATTGTGGGAGAACAGTTGGGATGGCACATGGCACATGGCAAATGAAGACACCAAAATTCGTGGCAATACTCAATTATAATGTGGTTAACTTTCTACCTATATAGTATTTTCTTTAAATTGTCATGAAATGGAAAGAAAAACTGAAAAAAAAATTATAAAGAATTCTTCAAACTCATGCATTTTGACACAGGAAATATTTGGAAAAGCACTAAATTGGAGGCAGTTTTCAGAAGGCTATTCTCAGGATTGTAATTGATAGAAGTGGTCTCAAAACTGGGTATTTTACGCAAAAGTATGATTGATGGTAGAGAGGTGAAGAAAATCTTTTTATTCGTAGAAGGGGCTAGGATATTAAGTTCAGACAAATGACAAGAATTGATGGTGCTCTGAAAGTTAAGATGTTACCATAGACAAAATAAACAATGTTTTAATATTGAAAGATTATTTTTTTATTATGAAGTAATTTTAAAAGATGAGTTTTAGGAAAGTCATACAGTAGTTCTTTTGGGTTTCTGGACTTGATTACAGTGTGTGCATATAGGAAGATTCCCCATACCAATAAGCAATTATTGGATACCAATTGGGTGTCTAGGAAATCAACTTATTTTTTAAACTAGCTACCTAGACATAGCATCAGATAAAAAAGAATTCAGTACTCTAAGACTTCCTTCCATTTCAGATGCCAACTGCAAGTGTAGGTTATTATCTATGCTTCTAACTAACAGATAAATTAGGGGTTCCCACACACCCCTCATTGGGTTTAATTTGCTAGAACAGTTCACAGAACTCAGGAAACCCATTTACTCCCTAGGTTATTGATTTTTTTTTCTTGTGTTTATGGAAATTTTATAAAAATTGGGCCTGTACCGAGACATTAATAACAAAAAAATCTCAGCAATTTTAAAACTTAGGAAGTTTACAAGCTGCCTGCCTAGAAACAATAAAATTAAATTTATTCAATAAAATTAAAAATAAAAAAGATGAAAATAAATTTTGTAATTTATGGAATTATGAAATAAATTACTAAATATATTACCCATCAAAGATAAAATCAAAATCAAAATAACAATTTGGGGGGTGCCTGGGTGGCTCAGTGGGTTAAGCCTCTGCCTTCCGCTCAGGTCAAGATCTCAGGGTCCTGGGATCTAGCCCCGCATCCTGCTCAGCAGGGAGCCTGCTTCCTCCCCACTCTCTCTTTGCCTGCCTCTCTGCCTACTTGTGATCTCTGTCTGTCAAATAAATAAATAAATAATTGATGACTATTTGGAAAGCAATAAAAAGAACATTCCAAGCAAAATATCAATGCAACACAGGTAAATGTATTTTAAAATATTTCAATTACTTGCTGAGTGAAATAAGTCATACATAAAGAGTCCATTATCATATGGTTTCACTTACTTGTGAAGCATTAGGAATAACACAGAAGACATTGGGAGATGGAGAGGAGAAGTAAGTTGAGGGAAATTGGAGGGGGAGACAAGCCATGAGAAATTGTGGACTCTGAAAAACAAACTGAAGGTTTTGGAGGGGAGGTAGGTGGGGGGTTTGGTGAGACTGGTGGTGAGTATTATAGAGGACACATATTGCATGGATCTCTGGGTGTGGTGCATAAACAATGAATTTTGGGACACTGAAAAAAAATAAAATTTAAAAAATAACTTAATTGCCTTAAATACTGAAAAATTAAAGATGGAAAGTGAAGGACCCATTATTAAAAGAAATGAAATAATGAACAGAAAAACCAATCAGACATTGAAAAGAAAAAAGTAAAATTAAAAGGTGAAAGTTTAGAGATTTTTAACGTGGGAATAATAAATCAAAAATCTATTTCTTTTAAAATATCAGTAGAATAAGTAAATTCCTCAGGATTAATTTTTTTTTTTTTAAGTGGAAGCAAGTAACTACATAAGATTGGAACTAAAGCAGAAAACTCAATAGAAGATACAAAATAGGAAAAAATCCCAATGGTAAAATAAATACAAATCTATGGCAACAAATCTTAAAATGCCTTTCAGTATTAATATGTAGCTAACTATTAATTACAAAAGCTGAACCAATAAAAAGGATATAGAATAGCCAATCTCTATAAAGACATAAATATTAAAACATTAAACATACTTATTGGCAAGATGATTTGAAATTCAACTTAAATTAATCCAGATGAAAGAAAGTGAACCCCTCACAATTTAGTTTATGAATTTAGCCTAACCTGTTTCTGATAAAGATAATATAAACAGAAAAGCCATAGAAACATGATATTAGTGAATATGGAAATAAACATTTACTCAAATGCAATTGAATATAAAAAAAAAATAGAAAATATTCCAGAAATGTAATGATGATCTTTCATTATAATTCAAACCATGAGAATCTGTGGACTCTGAGAAACAAACTGAAAGTTTGGGAGGGGACAAGGGCAGGGGTTTGGGTAAGTCTGGTGGTGAGTATTTTGGAGGGCACGCATTGCATGGAGCACTGTGTGCTGCATAAACAATAAATCTTGGAACACTGAAAAAAATAAATTAAAAAATTAAAACAGCAAACAATACAATTATGTCAGCATCAGCTTTAAAAATTTTAAGTGAAACAAAAATTAATAAAAGATAACAAAGTAAAAGAACAGATATATTAAATGGCAAAATAGTGAAGCTATTCCCATTAAAAATAAAGAGAAGGAATGTGTTGTTTTCTATCACCATTTTGACATAACACACTTTTGCAAATTGAAGAAAGAAAAGAAAAATATATGTATGAATACTGGAAAAAGGAACAGATGTATTTTTTTGTTGATTATATAGATTATTTCTGAAAAGAATCCAGGCACTCTTAAGAAAGGAAAATTAATTAGAAGTAAGAGAATTTCTAAAATGGCTAAATATAAATATTTTTTAAAAAACCACCACTCCTTTTTCAGTAACACTTAACAATGGAATTGGAAAGATTATATCATATGCAATGTGATACTATCTAGGAAATTAAGATAAATTTAATCAGAAAAATAAAGGACTTCAATCATGGCCATAAAATATTATTGAATAATATAAAATTAGATCTGAACAAGTTAAAAACATGACATTTTTGGATTGTAACACTCTCAAAATTAATATGTGTATTTAATAAATTTATGTATTATATGTATTTATATGTATTAAATAAATTTTATATGTATTTATATGTATTAAATAAATTTTTCCAGAGTGAGGAAGATAAAATAATATTTAAGTTCATATGGATACATAAATGAACAAAAATAACCAATAAAATTTGGAATGATAATAAAAAAATATGGAGAAGGAAGATTTACCAACCAGAAAATAAGTCACATAAAGTTTCTAATTAAGTATTATATTAACTTACAAGTAAAAATATATCAATGAATATTGAAATCTATATTTTAGTGTATATGAAAATGTAGTATACAACACCAAAGTCCTTTCATTTCAGTTAAAGAAGGGTAGTTAATTTAAAAAAAAAATGCTGATGAAAATAACTAGTCATCTAGGAAAAAAATAAAGCCAAACAGAACTCTACTTTCACTATGCATAAAAATACGTTTCAAGTAGACTAAATGTTAAAAGTACTTGTTTCTCTTATTAGCACAATATATGTTCAACCTGACTGATAATCTCATAAAAGATAAATTTTTAAAAACTAGAGTATAATTTTGGACACCACACGTATAAATCTCAAGGATCAGATGTATCAGTTTTAGTAAAGGGAAATCAAAGAACTACTATGGAGAAGAAAGTCATAGCTGACTCTATAAAAATGAAAACTGCTTGGTAAAATTTATCAAAAAGTAAAACAAAAGTAAATATATTACATATATGAAAAAAATATAAAATCCATAATACAGAATTTCTAAAAAATAGTGCAAAAATATTTTTAACTGAAAAAAGAATATAAAATGGGAATTTGAAGGAAGAAAGCCCCAACAATGAATAAAACTATGTTCAATTATCTTTAGAGTTAGGAAAATGCAATTAAAGTAATTATGAAATATCAGTTCTTACCCATCACATTGACAAAAATCAAAGATTGCTGATTCCCAATGTTCTTAAGGATGTGGTAAAAGAAGGTACCCATATATTTTTGTCCCCAAATGTAAGCCTATTTTTTCACCTCTTGCAAAGCCATAAAGTGTTGTCTTTTAAATTAAATGTATAAAAATTTTATTCGACATTTTTAGGTTTGTGAATACATATACCTAAAATAAAGGCATCAACTTGTGAAAAGTATAGTAAAACTATTTATTAGTTTTATAATATTCTAAATGATTGCAAATTAAAGAGTAATTGAGGTATATCTGTGCCTAGGAATATATGTAGCAACAATGAAAAGAATGACAACTAAGTAATTTATTGTTTTGATGCTATTATATGCTGTTTATTTTATATTATGTGGCAAAAAGCACATAGCATAAAATATACCCTATTAATAAAGTTTTAAAATACAGTATTGTTAACTACATGTGTACAGTTATAAAACAGATCTCTAAAACTTTTTCCTCCTGCATGACTCAAACTCAGTACCCATTGCACAGCAACTCCTCACTTCCCCCTCCCCACAAGCTTTAGGAACCACCATTCTACTTTCTGCTTGTGTGATTTTTGACTACTTTGGATCTCTCATATAAGTGGAGTCATTCTGTATTTGTCCTTCTGTAATAAGTGTAATCTAAGTTTATTTCACTTAATAAAATGTCCTCAAGATTCATCCATGTTATTTCATATGACAGAATTTTTGTCTTTTTTAAAGCTAAATAATATTCCATTTAATGTATATATAACATTTTCTTTGTCCCCGTATCTGTTGGTGGATGTTTACATTGTTTCTACTTCTTGGCCATTGTGAATAAGAACAATGCTTCAATGAACATGGGAGTACAAATATATCTTCAAGATCTATTTTCAGTTCTTTTAGATAAATACCCAGAAGTTTTATTTCTGGGTGATATGGTAGTTCTTTTTGAAATTTGGTGGGGGAAGTCTCCATACCATTTTCCATTAGAGGCTATACTATTCACATGCCATTAACAGTCCAAAGCATTTCAATTTTTCCACATCCTCATCAATATTTATTAGCTCTTGTCTTTGGTAATAGCCATCTCAACAGGTGTGTGGTTATAGTTAATTGTGATTTTTATTTGCACTGTCCTTATAACTAGTGATTTTGACCATCATTTCATAGACCTGATGTCCATTTGCCAGTCATGTATCTTCTTTTCAGATTTGTCTATTCAAGTCCTTTGCTTATTTAAAAATTTTGTTATTTGTTGCTGCTGTTGTTATTTTATTTGTTATTGAGTTGTTGAAGATCCCTATATATTTTCTGTATTATCCCTTTATTAGTTATATGATTTGAAACATTCTTTTCCAATCCATAGTTTGCCTTTTCTATTGTTTCCCTTTCTCCAGAAAGCTCTTTTTTTTTTTTTAAGATTTTATTTATTTATTTGTCAGAGAGAGAGAGAGAGAGAGAGAGAAAGCACAGGCAGACAGAGTGGCAGGCAGAGGCAGAGGGAGAAGCAGGCTCCCTGCCGAGCAAGGAGCCCGATGCGGGACTCGATCCCAGGACGCTGGGATCATGACCTGAGCCGAAGGCAGCTGCTTAACCAACTGAGCCACCCAGGCGTCCCTCCAGAAAGCTCTTTTAATTGATATAGTCCCATTTTTGTATTTTTGCTTTTGTTGCTTGTATGTTTGTGTCATATGAAAAAAAAATGCCAAAATCAATGTCGTGAAGACTTTCCTTTATTTTTTTTTCTAGGACTTTCATAGTTTCAGGTCTTATGGTTAAGTTTTTTTGTGCATTTTGTATTGCTTTTGTGTGTGGTGTAAGATAAGGATCCATTGTAATTCTTTTGCACTTGAATATTTAATTTCACCAACACATTTGATGAAAGAATTTTTTTTGCTATTGTGTGGTTTTGGCACTCTTGTCAAAGATCATTTGACTATATATGGGTGGATTTATTTATTTGATTTCTATTCTGTTCTATTGATCTATGTGTCTGTCTTTATGTCAGTACCATACTGCTTTCATTACTATATTTTAAAAAATATTTTATTTATTTAATTTGCTAGAGAGAGAGAGGGAGTGAGAGCACAAGCAGGGGGAGTGGCAGGCAGTGGGAGAAGCAGGCTCCCCACTGAGCAAGGAATCCAATGTGCAAATTGGTCCCAGGACCCTGAAATCATAACCTGAGCTGGAGTCAGATGCTTAACCGACTGAGACACCCAGACATCCTTTGATTACTGTATTTTTATAATATCTTTTCAAGTCAAGAATGTCTCTAGCTTTGTTCTTTATCATTATTTTGGTATTTTGGGATCCTTTATTAATTAGTCCATGTAAGTATTGTGTTTTTTTTCTATTTCTGCAAAAAAAAATCCTCATATTGAATCAAATCTGAAGATTGCTTTGGGCAGTATAGATATTTTAACAATATAAAGTTTTCCAATCCATGAACATAGTATGTCTCTCCACTTATTTGTGCCATCTTTAATTACTTTCTGCAAGGTTTTATAGTTTTCAGGGTACAAGTCTTTCATCACCTTGGTTAAGTTTATTCCCAAGTATGTTATTCTTTTTGATGCTATTGTAAATGGAATTGTTTTGTTATCATTTGCATGGAATATCCTTTTAATTCCTTTTACTTTCAGCCTATCTAAAGTGAGTCTCTTGTAGACAGTACATAGTTGAATCTTATTTATTTATTCATTCATCCATTCTATGTATTTTGATTAGAGAGCTTAATCCATTTACCTTTAAGGTAATTACTAATAGGTAAAGACTTACTATTGCCATTTCATTCATTTTTTCCAGTTTGCAGTTCTTTTGTCCTTTTCCCTTTTTTGCTGCTTTTTTTGGTGTGTTTTTTTTTTGTTTTTTTTTTTTTTTGTAGTGACATGCTTTAGTTCCTTTCTGAATTTATCTTCTATAGTTATTTAACAAGAGGCCACAAAGGCTAGCTTTGCACTCGGTTAGGTGTTACTGAGTCCTTCGAGAATTTGCTCACTTTATTCTTCCTCCACAGCAAAGGTGTCTCTCTCTATCCTGGGCTGCTCAGGCTTTGAGGAGCTGTGTAAGAAGGTAATGGGAAACTGTCTTTCCTACACTCTTGTACATGTCTTTTTATATGTCCGTGCATCATTCTGCCACTGTAGTCCTTTACCTAGAATCCAAGTTCTTGTGAAGATATTTTTGTGCATGGATAGTTCTTCAAATTAATTTTTCTGCAAGGGGACACATATTAAAATATCCTATTCTGCCATTTCTCTGATGTCACTTGCCTCTACTTTTCACATTAGGAAAGTACATATAATATAAATACAATAAACACTAGGCCATTATAATATTAACCAATCAAAACATAATTGGTTCAGTTTTCATCCTGCTTATTAATGCTTCTACACAAATATATGTTATAGGACAGGAAAAAATCCTACAGTATTTTGTCTGATAAGTTAGTTTTGTTCCTGTAGAATGCTGTAGAATGCTGGGATGGTGGATTTTCTTTTTCCAGGTTACAATGAATATATTAGAAATGAATTATTGATTTGGAAAGTGATAAAATAGCTGAAAAATATTAGCTGATTTTTAGAAAATCACATTAAAATAATTTGGACCAATTTATCAGTTTAACATGACATCTGTCCACCAATCCCTGATGCAAATGCTCTAACTTTATATAAAATACCTTTATACACAGTGAAAAATATATAAACTCACAGTTATTAAAGTTGAGATAATAATTTAGAATTTTTATAACATTTATAGAATATTTGTTAGCTACAATGATTTGGATTGAGAAATATAATAAGTGGCCTATCCATACATGCACATTATTAATTTATTGCCTCTCAAAATTTATTTTTCATAATCTAGTGTATAATGATATACTGAACTCTTTAATTTCTCTTTTACAGTAAGTACAATATTAAGCTTTATCCTCAAAGTATACTGGAAGGATATAGTAGAATGAAGGTTGTTTCTATTTTTTCTTCCTTTCTTCCTCTCTTCCTCCTTCCTTCCTTCCTTCCTCCTGCTGCAGACAGGTGCAGGTGTGTGGAGACATCTAGTGGTAACCTGTTGCAGCTGCACGCCCAAAGCACACAGTCCCTCAACAATCTTAAGACTGTGAAACCTGGATTCAGTGACCATTTTCTCATGCCCTGCCCCTTCCCCATGCAAAGCAGACACTGCAAACTCCAGTCTTCATAGGTGTTAACTGTGCCCCAGTTTATTCTAGATAAATGCTTACTACCCTTGTCTTGATTGTACTGTAGAGGTTTATTTTCTACTTGACTGCCTATAGTAGACCAGCTCAATCTCATGCAACCCAGCAAGTATATTTGCCATTCAGTGGCTCCAACCACACCTTCTCCAATGAGGTCCACAGCCCAGTTTTGTTAAGAGAAGACTTTCCTTTTCATTTTTTTTTCCTCCATCAGGTATGCTCCCTCAATCCTAGTGTGGCTTTTAAATTTCTCTTTATATCTTAATAGCTAATCTCCTCTCATAACATAATCATTCTTTATACCCCTTTTAAACTGTTTTGTAGTTTGTTTCCTGATTAGATTCAGACTTATCCAGCATGTTCTCTTTCTTAAAAGAAGAGGCTTAGCTATTTAAAGGCAAATAAAAGTGTAGTTCTTTTCACCAAATAGACTTGGGTTCCAAGCCAGATTAGATTTTAAATTAGGCCACATCCCCTACCTTCTTGATATCACTTTTGGAGAGTTTAAGTGAAAGCAGAATATTGCTTCTTCATTCCACCACTAAATTTTATAGTTTCATTTAAAGTTCCAGAAGAGTGGGACAGAAAATGAGGCTAGGTAAGTATTAAAATGCCACAGTGTCTTCTGAAATTGTATCTGTGCAAGTAAACTACTGTAAAATAAGCAGAAAACAAAGACAATATATAGTGCAAGAAGGACATTTGTTCCAAGGATACATAAGGCCAATTTGAGAAAAAAAAAAAATTGGCTCAGGAATTGTTTAAGCTCTGATACTCTTCCTAACTCCTTTTGTCTAGAAAATGGAGTAGGAAAAATATTTGGAAAGGGCCATACATTGCATTTCTGATTTTTGACTTCACTATCTCTGGTGAAGGAAGAAACTTACTCACTTAAAAGATACAGGAAAATCTAGATTAGATTTATGAGTCTTTGAAAAGATCTGTCATAGATGACCTAAAATGCATGGAATTCTGTGGTATAAGAGGATTTTAAGTGTTGCATTTTAGTGTGGCTTGATCCATGTTTTGATATGCTCATTTGGACAAAACCTTGATCTTCAGAGATAAAAGAAACATAGACCTACTGTTCTACCTGTAGTATCATGTTCTTGGGATGGACAACCAATCCTCACCATCTTCCCACCCATTAACTCAGACACCTGGGCTCCTTGCTTTGACAGATAATTTTTCTTATAGTTATATGTTTAATCCTGTGTATACACTCTACTGAGCCCTCAACTTCATTTACTAGCTTTACATAAATTCATCTCCTCTCCCTTATTTCTAGGCTCTCTAAATTTGTGAGTTTATATACTACATATATTTTCACTAACACTAAGAGCTCATTGTCATAAATAGTATTTTCAATAATCTCTTAAACTGGAAGTGACATCTTTAGAAATTCTAAACAGAAGATGCAAATGAGTGCACAAGTCCTTTAAAGCTTGAGAATTTTCTCACCTCTCATTTCTATTATACTGGAAAATTTTAACTTTAACATATTAAATCCTTTTGAGTATCAATTAAGCCATTGAGGAAGAAAAAAGTGCCACCTGTCCAGCAGGACTCCTCTCAAGAGCCAACTATCCAGCCCATTGCCTATTTTTGTAAATAAAGTTTTATTGAAATGCAGTCATGTGCATTCACGTGCATTTCCATGTTGTATATTTGTGCACATATTGAGTCATTTAATTTTAGATCTGGAGAGGACTATAAGGTCATCCAGGTTTATTCCATCATTTTATCGATGAAGAGCTGAGGTTTAGGGGAGTTATGTGACTTGTCCAGAATTGTTCATGTAACCAATTAAAGAACGAGGGCCAGAAACAACCCACCACTCTTATCAATTCATTACATGTGCTCCTTTTATTTTTTAGCACACTCAGAGGTAGGCAAAGGCATCGTTAGCTTGGGCCACTGGTCTGGCTTGATAGTGACATGTGTCACTTCAGCTGAAGTAGAGAAAATCCTCCCATCTGTCTCTTCCCTGTTATTGTGACCAGGGAGGCCATATGTTCAACATAATGCACTAGGAGTTTCCAGTATCCTGGGTACCCAAATATCTCCATGCAGTAGGATTCCATCTGTCTGCCTTGGGGCATATATTATGAATTTGAAATAAACTTACTTTTTATTAAGCCTCTAAGATTTGGAGAGTTTTCCTACATCAAATCTTATCTAGTATTAGCAACACATTGCCTCTCAGACTATGAATTCCAGATTGGTAAATGTTTTCAAATATAAAATTAATTCCAAAGTTTTAAATTAAAATAGCTTGCTAAAATGGAATCCACCAAAATATATTATTCTATATAAGGCCTACTCTCTTCAACAATATTATATATTTTTAATATAGATCATATTATTATAGCCTTATAGTAGATATCTTCTGAAGTCATGTCTATCCAGGTTGGAGAGAATTTACATAGGATAGAATAAAAGTGCCTTATAAATAAAACACTCTAGAAAGCTAGAAATAAAAGGACTATTTGTAATTTAAATTGTCTTCGTTATATGTAAAAACTTATGTAAAAGTGGAAATCCATTGATGCTATCATGCAGTACAATGTTTGTGAACCACTCACACACTCTATAACAAAATCACATATTATGGAGTCTCATATTTTAACCTGTTTTGAACTAAATGTATTCCTTCTTTCATATATAACCTTTATACTATTTTGGTTTACCTGTCTGAATATTTTCAGTTTAAAATATATACTGTGATAGTTATTTATGCATTGCTTAAATCTAAAAATTATATAATGGACATATTTACCACTTTTAAACTAAATAAAGTTTGGAGGGACCTGGGTGGCTTAGTTGGTTAAGTGTCTGCCTTCAGCTCAGGTCATGATCCCAGGGTCCTGGGCTCTAGCATCAGGCTCCCTGCTAGCATCAGGCTTCCTGTTAGCAGGGAGCCTGCTTCTGCCCTTCCCCTCACCTCATGCTCACACTCTCTCTGTGTCTTAAATAAATAAATAAAACCTTAAAAAATGAAATAAATTAATGTCTTTCCTGCAAGGAGAGATCTTTTTAGATGAGAGCTTATCAACTTCCTTAATATTTCTCTTACCATTTTTTCTTTTGACAGACATGAAGACTGGTAGACAGTCTGAATTACACAAATACTGAAATGACTTTAGTTTTTAACAAATACCACTTTTATCACTTCATTAGTGTAATTGTTTTAATTTACTATTAAAATTAAAGTCTAAATTATTTATCGATTTATATTTCCTTTTGTTGTTATTTTCATTTGTTCTCAAGTTAAACTAATTTTCATTTACTCTCAAGTTCACTTGATCTCTTGGTTCTTATCAGTATATTCATTGCCTTATATGTATGTTCTGTTTTACTTAGCTATATTTAATGTTCCATTAATTTGGCTTAAATATCTACAGGATTTTTAATTCTTTGAATTATTTTATTAAATTATCTTAGATTATTATTTGTATTTCTCAGACATTGGGACATATAGATTTTAATTAGATAAGTATGAATATTAATTAGCAGACTTATGTTAGATTACAAAGTATAATTAGAAGCCCTTATCTATCCTTATTTTTTTTAAGTATTTATTATTTGACAGAGATCACAAGTAGGCAGAGAGGCAGACAGAGAAAGAGGAAGGGAAGCAGGCTCCCTGCTGAGCAGAGAGCCCGATGTGGGGCTCAATCCCAGGAACCTGAGATCATGACCTGAGCCAATGGCAGAGGCTTTAACCCACTGAGCCACCCAGGCGCCCCGTTATCTATCCTTATTTAATCTGATTTTTTACATAAAACTAAGATGACCATGCATCCAAATTTTGCTTGGGATAGGATCAGTTTACACCTTAATATGGTGGCATTATGATTACCAGCATTTCCCTTTCACAGTTAAGTGTTAAGACTTCAACAATAAATTATATGATTACCCTATGAATAATAATTTTGACAATATTTTTTCTTTATAACACTACATACAGTAGAATATATGATAAGGCTATTTTCCCATTTAATTGAAGTATACTTTGAGTTACACAACAAGAAGAGTTGTGTAGCTATTTTGTCTGTTTGTGAATAAATATTTAAGAGACAAATTTTGGTTACTTAAAGTCTTAGCAATAAGGTTGTTGGTAAAGATGCTCATAATCCTTCCCTACCTTTAATCATTGGACCTAGCATTGTGAATAGCCAGTTTGGATACAGATGCTAACATCCACCTAATATGGTTACTGGAGCAATAACTTCCTTCTTTCAAGAATTATGTCTCTTGGCTCTGAGTAGGACTTGAAACCCATGGCAGTTTGCACACGCCATCAAGTTCATTAATTACTTATGTTTTGTCATGCTGGTATTCAAATAATAATATGCAATGAATTGGACAATCCTAAAGGAACAGGGAGAAAACAAACAGGTTAACATAAAATTGAATGATCCACTTCTGGATAATCAGATTACTATGCACAGATTTCATTTTGAACTGGTACTCTCTCCTAATTTCCTCTTTAGTGAAAATTTTGTCAAGCCCTTTTATTCTCTGACCTTTCAAAATCCATTTTATATTAAATACTTCTCTCCTTGAGACTTAGCTTAAATGAGTTGCCTGATAGATCATTTAGCACTGCTTTGACTGCTTTGCCAAACCTTTCAAGTAGAGAGGTTACCTCACGCTGATTCAGTTATTTTATTACCAACTCAGTCTCCAACAATTCCCATTCTGAGAATAGGAAGGGCTTGTTCTAGTATGATTCCTTTCCTATTCAAAGAATCTCACTGGGTTCACACTGAAAGGAATTAGACAAACCTCCATTTCTGCATTTTTATGGGAAACAAAGGAATAACTACTGCTAATATAGTTGTTTCTAAGCCACAATTAACCGGGAGCACAAAAGTGTAGACATCCATGTATCCTGATCCAATATAACTAATTCACAGTAGCAGAGTGCTACAGAGTATAACAGTATTACTTACTCTGTGGGTGCCCAGATCCACTCTGTAGATTCATGTGGATGACAGCCTGAGTGCCTGGGTGCATCCATCTTCTGAAGCTCCTTCCCTCTAGCCTACTTCACGTGAAAAGAGCATGCTGTATGTACCATTTCACATCCACATTTTCAATAGGTGAGATATACACATTTTGAATGACCTCTGTATTAGTTATAACACATGGCAGTCCCACAGCTTAGAAACTCCATGGCTCAATGAAAAAGGGGGCTTTATTCCATTTCTGTGTGTGTTGTCAGAAACAATAAACATGTAAGAATTTTATTGATATTTTCCTTCATATGAAGATTTCTACTGTAATATTTTAGTAATTTAAGATCGGGCTTTATAATTTTATCAATTTATGAGGATTTAGATATGCTTTTGCTATAGTAAAAATGATTCACTGAGGCAAAATTAACATAAAAATAACCATTTTGAAGTGAACAAGTCAGTGGCATTTAGTGCATTCACAATATTTGCAACCACTACTTTTCTCTAGTTCCAAGATATAACCCCACTCTAAAGAAAAACCTCTCACTGATAAAGCAGTTTCTGCCAACTCTCTCCTTCCAGTTCCTAGCAATTCCCAATCTGCATTCTCTCTGTATGCATTTGTCTATTCTGGGATTTATATTAATAGAATCATGCAATATGTGAACTTTTGTGTTTGTTTTCTTTCACATAGGATAATGTTTTAGAGATTCATCTATGTTGTAGCATGTAGCAATACTTTGTTCCTTTTATAATTGGATGATAATTCATTGTGTGTATATATACAACAATTTGTTTCTACATTTATCATTTGATGGGCATTTGAGCCGTTCCTATCTTTTGGCTATTGTGAATTGTATTACTATGAACACACACATACATATACTTGTTTGAGTACATGTTTTAAATTATTTTGAGTATAAATCGAAGAAAGGAATTGCTGGGTCATATGGTAATTCTATGTTTAACTTTTGGAGAACTCCCAAACTGTTTGTTTCAGCAGCTGCTGAAACATTTTGCATTTCCACCAGCCATGCACTAGGATGCTAATTTCTCCCCATCCTCATTAACACTCAGTATTTTCTATTTTTTTTTTAAATAAACATCCTAGTGAGTGTGCAGTAGTACATCACTGGGTTTTTTATTTGTATTTCTGTTTCTAGTTTTCTAAGTGTTTTTGTCATGAAAGTGTGTTGGGATAAGTCAAAGGGTTTCCTGCTTCAATTGAGAGAATGATGTTTTTTATTTTTTTGCCTTCTTTTTATTATATAGCATATTACATTGATTTTATTATGTTGAAAATCCCTTGACATATTGTTAGATTCATGGTTACTGGTATTTCTGTTGAGAATTTTAGGGTCTATGTTTGTAAGGGATAATGATCTCTAAGTTTCTTTTCTTGTTCCCTAATTGGCTTTGGTATTAGTATAATGCTAGCCTATAATGAGTTAAGAAATGTTCCTGCCTTTTTTTTGGGGGGGGGGGCAAGAGTTTGAGATGAAATGGTGTTAATTATTCTTTAAAATTTTGGTAAAGTTCACCAGTGAAGTCTTCTGGTCCTGAACTTTTTAAAAATGAATTTAATATCTTTACTTGCTAGGAATCCTTTAGATTTTCTATTTCTTTTGGATTAGTTTTGGTAATTGTATATTTCTAGGAATTTGTACATTTCATGTAATTTATTTTATTTGTTGACTTGCAATTGGTCATAGTATTCTTATAAGCCTTTATATTTCTGTAGGGTTGATAGTAATGTCCCCATTTTTATTTTTATTTTAGTTACTTATGTCTTTTTTTCCCTATTAGTCTAGTTAGAGATTTGTCAATTTTGCTAAGTTTTTATAGAAACAATGTTTTGTTTCATTGAATTTTTCTACCAACTTCTGGTTTTCAATTTCTGCTCTAATTCTTATTATTTAATTTCTTCTACTTTGGATTCGATTTTTCTTTTCATTCTAGTTTTCTAAGATAGATACTTAGATTATTGATTTTATTCTTTTTTTTAATATAGGTATTCAATGTTATAAATTTCCCTCTAAATGCTGCTTTTACTGAATCCCTTAAAAGTTTATGCCATATTTTTATTTGATTATTTGTCAATGTCTTAATTTTTGTTCATTTTGCCAAACATAAAATTGTTGATAATATTTATCTCTCAGTACTTTTTTTTTAAGATTTTTTTATTTATTTGAAAGAGAAAGCAGAAGTGTGAGCAGAGGTGAGGGAGAGGGAGGGGCAGAGGGAGAGAGAGAAGCAGACTCCAACACAGAGGCATTGAGCAGGGAGCTTGCACAGGCTCTATTCCAGGACCCTGAGATCTCGACCTGAGTCAAAGGCAGCTGTTTAACTGACTGAACCACCCAGGTGACCTCTCTCAGCACTTCAAATAAATATGTAAACTTATTGCCCTCTGTTCCCCATGGTTTCGGATGAAAAATCAGTTATTAATCTTTTTGAGGATCCCTTGCGCATGACAAGGCACTTGTTTTTTGTTCCTTTCAAGATTCTATGTCTTTGTCTTTTAATAGTTTAATTATAATATATTTTGATACACATCTCTTTGTGATCATTCTGCTTGTTGTTTGCTGAGTTAATATGTAAAATTAATGTTTTCTATTAAATTTGGATTGTTTCTGGTCACAATTTCCTTACTCTTTCTGCCCTTTTCTTCAGCTTCTCTCCTTCTGAGACTCCCTTAGTGAGTATTTCATTCTACTTGATTAATTGTCTTGGTTCACATTTCCTCACCCTTTTATCTTCTTTTGTCTCAAACTGGAAAATTTTTATCATCCTATTTCAAGTTTAGTTATTTTTTCTTCTGCCTGTTTAACTCTGCTGTGGAATGCCTCCAGGATTTTTTAAGTTTTAGTTATTTTACTTTTCAGCTATAGGATTTTTATTTGGTTCCTTTTATATAACTTCTATTTCTTTGACTATATCCTCATCTTATTCATCTGTCATTTTACTGTTTCCTTTAATTTTTTCATTCACAGATTCTTTTAGTTTTTGGTTTGTTTCATTTAATAGTTGATTTAAAGCATTTATGCAGAAAATTCAATGTCTGGTCTTCTTGAGGAATGGTTTCTGTCATTTTTTTTTACCTTTAAATGCATCAAGTTTTCCTGTTTTTTTTGGTTTTTTGTTTGTTTGTTTTTGTATACTTTGTGATTTTATTTTTAAAATGAAATATTTAGACATTATAGTGTGATAAATCTGGCTCTCAAATTCTCCTCACTCCTCAGAGTCTGTTCTTGTTGATAAGCATAGGCTGCAGCTTTCTACTTAATAACTTTTCCAAACTATTTTTGGAAGGGACTATATTCCTTGGTGTATGTGGTCAGTGAATTCTCTGTTCATTTAGCTTGTGTTCAGCTATTGTTTTGATAAAGATTTCTTTGGATGCCTGGAACAAAACAACAAAATATATTCTCTGTCTTCGACAATTGGCTTCCTTTAACACTTGGCCTGATGGTTTACCTTTTTGCTTTAGACTTCATTTCCAGCTTGCCCCATACCTAGAATCAGCCAGTTGTACAATTCAGGAGTTCTTTCTGGTCTTTTCTGGTAGTGTATCCTGTCCTGGGCATGTGCATGGCTTCCCAAATTCCCTAGTATATATAGGCATTTCTAAATGCCCTACTTTTTCAAAGAAACCGTCTCCTCAGATTTTTTTTTTTCAGGCCTTAAGTCTATTATATATTTCAACTATAATCTTATACCTAAGATGGCTTCAATTTTTCATTTGACTAATAATGTTTTCAAGCAATGCCTAGTGCTTGTCCACCCTGAGTGAGTTTTAATTTAGATGAAACAGAGATAAACACCTTGCCTAAGTCCTTCAGGTAATCCCTAGATGAGTTTGAAGAGGACAGCATAATAATTTGAGAATAATATCCGCTATACTTCCTCTAAAGCCAGGGACCACCAGAAGCATGGTCTTCTGTCTTCGGCACTGCTGCTGATCTGGAAAGGGGGTATGACAAGGGCAAGTAAAAAAAACACCACAAAGCTACCCTACTACCATCTCTAAATTGCCTGTTTCTTGATTCAGCATTTGTTTGGCTTAAAATCTTTTACTGTTTTCTGATAAAGTTGATTCTGACTATTTCTACTTGTGTTTCTGTGTGGATGTGGAGAAATGAATATTTGGAACTGTCCATTTCACCATTTTGTTCTCCTCATAATTTTAAAGTATCTTTGTTTTCCCCCAGGCATCTAGAGTAATTTTTTAATTATTTGAATTACAATGCCTCTTTGAATCGCTCCAAGATCCTGACCACAATCTAGTGTGTTTCATAGCTATTTATGCACCCAGAGAGTACCTGAAAATCCTTTAGGAACATTAATTGTTTCTAACTTAACTTTTCCATTCTTATTACCTAACACATGGTTGGACTACAAAGAATATTCGATGGTGAATTAATTTTCATACCCTTACATATATTAGAGAATAGTTAGCATAACTTTCTAACACCAATTAAACATGAGTTTCCCCAGATAAACTAAAAAAAAATTGAAAACGTGTATCAGTGTTAAACCCTAATTGCTACACTGTTTACTGTAGTCTATTGCCTCAGCAAAGTAGAATCAAAATTACTGATGAATTCTGTACTCTATAATACCAAAACAATACTTAATATTTATTATCAAACTTATGATAAGTTGCTATTGACTATAAACAATACGAATATTTAATTCTAAAAAAATAACTATATGCACACATATTAAAATCACTCAGCATATCTTTTATAGATTCTCTATTTTTTTAATCATAAAATCTGTAGATTCCTTGCACACCCACATAATTTGTTTCATTGCTTGCAACTAAAATAGGTATCATTAGCTCTGTTATATTGCCCTAATTGTTACTATTTGCAAAGTGTATGGCTTCAGACTGAACAGTTCTTGGATCAAAGTGTTATCTCCTCTTCATCTTTATGCCTACATCTTTTTTAATCTTCAGCAATAATGTCAAAGTTACAGAGTCTTTGTAGACTGAATTAGCTGCGCCTCACTTGAGCCTCCATAGCATCATGAGCTAAGCTTACACTTTTTTATCTTATCTTATCCTATTTTCGTATTGTTTAATTATTAAAAGGATGGACTCTGGTGCCAAAATTCCTAGTTTGGAATTCTGACTTTGCCACTCAACTAGTGTTGTAACATTGAAAAATTATTTTGTCTTGTTTTAGTTCTCTCAACCATAACATGGTTGGTATAATAGCACCTATCTTATATATAAGCTTAAGAAATTAAGTGAGTTAACATATATTAAAGACTATGTGAATGTTAGCTATAAGGTAATTATACTATATTTGTAATATAGTAATGATATCATCCTCATCCTCTTTGTACTAGGAGTCCTTGAAGACAATTACCATATTTTTTCATCTGTGTAGATTTGTAACTAAGCCAAAAGTCATATGTAAAATAGTTTTTCAATAAATATTTTGAAAATACTAAATAAATGGAATTTATAGCTTAAAATCAGGCCCTTTATTTGTAGTTTGTGAATCAGTTACTGACACAATCACCAAACCTTCCCATTCAAAATTGTCAGCATCATGGAAAATGGCACAAACCTCTCCTTGTGCCTAAGCAGTTTATTTAATCAGTCCCAAGTCTTGAGATACCACACCTTCTTTTCTCTCAAACCTATTCTCTTACTCTTGTCTTGAATTGGGAGCATATATCTTCTCAGACCACAGATTTTATTCCTGTATGGACCTTGCACAGTATGCTGTTTTAGTCCCTCTCCAGTCTCAGTCCAAGACATGTGTCTTCCATTCGTCTACAGCCCACCTGTTCCAAAGTCTTCCCAAACCAATGAAGCCAGTGTACTTCCTTTGCATCTACTTGGCTCCCTTGTTCTAATATATTTATTGTATGAAGTTTATTTGTGTATAAGCTTCACTAGTGTGTGAAGTTCTTGAGAACAGGAATAGATGATAGATCGTCATTGAAATAAGTATCATTCACTTCTGTTTTCCAAGAATGTACCATTTGCTTGACCTAAAGTAGAGCAAAAATAGATTCATTGAATTAAAGTGTTAAGAAATGCACTAATGTCCCTCTTGATAATTAGTAATTTCTCTTTATTCAACAACATAATGTTATAGAATGTACAATTTCATGCTGCAAAGATAGTATTTGTCTATTTTTTTTTATTTTCCATTTTGCATGGAAAGTAATAAATAGCTACTTATCATGGTCGATTATATTATTTTGAACTACTATTGTTTTGGGTTTCTGCTTCAGTGTATGATTTTCATAAAGTTAACACTGAAATTTTAATAAATCTTATAAGTTAGTCTTTTTGAAAAAATATCACTTTAAATACCATTTTATTCTTCTACCAATGGAATATTGCCTTCAAGATAGTTTTTTGGAGATACCTACTCTTACAGAATATATCTCTCGTGAGAATAACAAGTACAACTCAAAAACATTATAGGGCATATTTATAAGATTTATGGCTGCATTTTTAAATACTATATTGTAATTTCAACACCTTTATGTTATATTGAACTAATAAAAAGAGAACAGACAGTACAATTTTGAGAGTTTCTATTATATTTTATATTCTTTGAACATAAAAAAAAAATTAACCACTAGGACTCTGGAATGCTCTTCTCAAATGATCCAGTAGATATATTGATAATGTACAAATTTAAGCTTAAAGTCACTTGGAAACATATTTAAAATGTTAATTATAACTAATTATAAGAAAGTTATTTCATCATAAAAATTGATTCTTTGTTTCTTAACTTCTGGCTTATTTTTGTTTGTTTTTAGAAATCATTAATCCAGTTCTAGAAAGTAACTTCAATCTATTTTTCTCTGATAATTTTCTCAATTATTTTTTTTTAAATACAGCTATGGGTCCTACTTAACAGTTAATTGTTTTGAAACTTTCAGCTCTTTTAAGGCTAAGGTTTGAATGCTGGAATTATAAGTTCTTAACAAAAGAAAACATATTCTTCACATTATAAAACTGTAAAGATCATTTTTTATTGATCAAGACCCAAATCACTATTATCTTCTAATAGTATTTGTCTGCAAGGCATTGACAAATTTAAAGGAATCTATTCATTTGATTCTCAAAATTGGTTAGGATTTATTGGTAATTTGTCCATTTTTTAAAAACAGTGAGTACTTGTCATTTTAGAAAAACAAATTTAAGGAAGAAAATATCAATAATTCCACTTATTTACAGTGGCTTGGTTGGAGAAAAAGAAAATAGTGAAGGAAAGTAAGTTAAGATGCCCTGTTCATCATTTTAACTATTCAAAATATTTTGTGGAACTCCTGAAAAAAAATATGGAGGAGGTAAAAACGTTTTTTTTTTATTTTTATTTATTTTTTAGATTTATTTTCAGTGTTCCAGAATTCATTATTTATGTACCACACCCGTGTTCTATGAAATATGTGCCCTCCATAATACCCACCACCAGGCTCAACCAACCTCCCACCCCTTCCCCTCCAAAACCCTCAGTTTGTTTCTCAGAGTCCACAGTCTCTCTTGGTTCATCTACCCCTCCAATTTTCCCCAACTCCCTTCTCATCTCCATCTCCCCATGTCCTCCGTGTTATTCATTATGCTCCACAAATAAGTGAAACCATATGATAATTGACCCTCTCTGCTTGACTTATTTCACTCAGCACAATCTCTTCCAGTCCCGTCCATGTTGATACAAAAGTTGGGTATTCATCCTTTCTGATGGAGGCATAATGCTCCATAGTATATATGGACCATATTTTCTTTATCCATTCATCTGTTGAAGGGCATCTTGGTACTTTCCAGAGTTTGGCGACCATGGCCATTGCTGCTATGAACATTGGGGTACAGATGACCCTTCTTTTCACTACATCTGTATCTTTGGGGTAAATACCAAGTAGTGCAATTACAGGGCCATAGGGTAGCTCTATTTTTAATTTCTTAAGGAATCTCCACACTGTTTTCCAAAGTGGTCACACCAACTTGCATTCCCATCAACAGTGCAAGAGGGTCCTTCTTTCTCCACATCCTCTCCACAAATGTTGTTTAATGTCTTGTTAGATTTGGCCATTCCAACTGGTATAAGGTGGTATCTCAATGTGGTTTTGCTTTGAATCTCCCTGATGGCTAGGGATGATGCACATTTTTTTCATGTGTCAGCCATTTGTATGTCTTCTTTGGAGAAGTGTCTGTCCATGTCTTCTACCCAGTTTATTGACATGATTATCTGTTTTGTGTGTTTTAAGTTTGAGACGTTCTTTATAGATCTTAGATATTAGCCCTTTGTCTGTAGTGTCATTTACAAATATCTTCTCCCATTCCATGGGTTGCCTCTTTGTTTTGTTGACTGTTTCCTTTGCTGTGCAGAAGCTTTTGATCTTGATGAAGTCCCAAATGTTCATTTTTGCTTTTGTTTCCTTTGCCTTTGGAGACATATATTGAAAGAACTTGCTGTGGCTGATGTCGAAGAAGTTAATGCCTATGTTCTCCTCTAGGATTCTGATGGATTCTTGCCGCATGTTGAAGTCTTTTATTGATTTTGAGTGTTTCTTTGTGTATGGTGTAAGAGAATGATTGAGTTTCATTCTTCTATACATAGCTGTCCAATTTTCCCAGCAACATTTATTGAAGAGACTATCTTTTTTCCACTGTATATTTTTTTCCTGCTTTGTTGAAGATTAATTGGAAGGTAAAAAATGTTTACTTCTATTCCTGCCTCTAATATCTGGAAGGAAACTCTCTAAAAAGAACAAAAAAAAAAAATCATAGATAATTTATCTTTAATATACAACCATACACAAACAAACAAAAAAGAACTATGAAGGATTTTCCAAAATAGTGAAATTTAAACCAAAATAATAAAATATATTGAGAACATGTACATATCTCCTTAAGTATTGGGAAGGTTGGAAATTTCTCTGATGGTTTAAAACTCCTTTAAAGAAACTTAACCTGCGCCTGGGATGAACTAAAAGACAATAGAAAATGTTCTCATTTGTACTGGGACCCATATCACAAGATAGAGAAGTAGGATCTGAAGGAAAAATCACGCAGATATGCCACCTTCATCATCTGTGTCATACCTCTAACTTGAAGGAAATTGCCAAAGGTGAGCTGTGGTCTATGATGGACATAAAGAGAAATATTCAGATGACCACCAAAGAAAGCTCTGCAAAGGTGTAGAGGCTGAAAACAGTGAAAGATTACACAAAGA